>JAMLFT010001426.1:0-30885 GCA_026544285.1 Pachyrhizus erosus
TTTATTCTCTCTTTCTACTTTCTCTCTATACCTATTCTTCTCTCTCTCTCTATGCTTCCTTTTCTTATTTTCTCTTTCTACTTTCTCTTTCCTCTCTCTTTTCCCTCTCTTTCTCCCCTTTCTCTCTCTTCTTTTTCTCTTTTCTTTTCCACTCCTATCTTCTTTATCTCTCTTCTTTCTTCCTCCTATCTTCTTTCTTTCTCTCTTTCTCTATCTTCTTTCTCTCTCATCTCTCTCTCTCTTTCTCTCTCTCTTCTCTCTCTCTCTTTCTCTCTCTCTTCTCTCTCTCTCTTCTCTTTCTCTTTCTCTCTCTCTCTCTCTCTCTTCTCTTTCTCTCTCTCTCTCTCTTCTCTCTTTCTTCTCTTTCTCTCTCTCTTTTCTCTCTCTCTCTATCTCCTTTTTCTCTATTTCCTAATATGTTCCTTCCTGGTGTTCAATTTCTGCATCCCCTATAATTCTTTCCTCCCATAGGTTCTAATTATGGTTAAAATTTGTTCAATATTTATCAAAATAGAAGAAAGCCTATACTTTATAATTTCAAACCGTTCTTGGGAGAGAATTCGAATTCCATAATTCTCCTAAGAATTCAAGGTTTCTACCTTCCCATTCGACATAATCTAATTTTTATCCTACTTCTAATTATGAGGATTCAAATTTATTCAATAGCCAAAGCTTTTAAAACGAATGCGAGATCAACTCGTCAAATTTATTAAAACTCAAAATATAAGTTATCTTGTGTATTTTCATTAATTAAAGGATCCAACACATAATTTGAGTATTTCAAAATCAATTTGAGGAAGAAAATTACAGAACAAAGGCCACTACTACCACAATTTTGAACTTTCGATGAAGTTTTTCAATTTTATGGAGAAGCTCCAGCATTCCTGCTAATTTCTTATTCCTTCATCCTTTTGCAAAACCAATTGCACCAAAACATAGTTGGGATCAAGATGAAACTATCTGTGTAGAGAAACAGGCAAAATATTCTCGAATTCAAAGTGAATTTGGTTGAACAATTCCTTTGTTCTTTGTCTCCTTCCTTTGTGATCTTAGCCTCTTATATAGCATTTCTCTATCTCCTTTTTAGTTTATTTAATTTGGACAACATGGGCGAAGGGAGCTAGGGCGACAAAAGGGTGTAGGCTTGTAGACGACAAGTTGTAGGGGGAGGCTCGAGGAGGAAGAAGCTCCGTCAACAGCTTCAATGGCGACAAATGTATTCGAGGTAAACATATGTATAATTTATTTTCTTAAATTCACAATGATGGGCTTAACGGTCTAATAGCAACTGACTCTCCTCTTTACTCTCCCTACCTCCTGTACACGTGTTTGAAACTTGCCCTACCCCTTTTTCCTTCTTGCGTTTTTATTTTCCATATTATTTCCCTATTACAGCTTATATTCTTGTTTGAGCATTATGTCACACCCAAGACAGGTAGCCTACGAGGTAATGGATTTTGTTACCTACCTAGGGACCTTAGTTCGAGTCCTAGCCATCCTTTTTCCTAATTTCTTTTCTTTTATTTTCTTTTTATATTTTAAAATTAATTTTTTTAATTTTTTAATTTTTCTAAAAATCCTATCAATCCATTTATATTTTTCTCTTTCTATTCCTATATATTCACTCACCAAAATATTTATCTGTCTATTTTATTTTATTTTAATTTGTTTTAACATGTAATATACATATAAAATTTTCTTATGTGGCCCTAAAATTCAGACTATTAATTTAAAGTTTTCTCTTCTCACTTCTATTCATTCTCTACTTTAATGGAGATATTTTTAATCCTATATTTTTTTTTAATATCTACTTTTATTTTCTAAAAAACAAAACTTACTTTACATATATTTATTCATTTTATTTTTAATTTACTTAAAACTATCTTCTTGAAATTAATACTGTCATTTATCTTAATTTCATAAATTTTCTTTATCATAATAATTATAATAATCTCCTAAAAATAGTTTTTAAATTTCAATATATCCTCAACACAAAAAATTTTAAAAAAAATTGTGATATTCATTTGATTTATTCAAATGCTATTTGGCTTCATTTGAATTACAAAATTATTTGTAAATTTAAGCAAGATGTTACATTGGAAGCTTGGCATGCTTGCTAAATTATTGAAATTGTAAGTGGAAGTTGTTATGTTTATGGATCAAAAAAATATAGTCATTTGATGCTAGAATCTTGTTTATTTTACTTGCCTATGTTGAGGACAAAAATGACTAAGTGTTAAATGCTCATTGTTGTGGTGATTTGAAGTAAAAACTAGCACTAATTATTGAGTGTGTGTGAAACATGAAAACTGAACTACGAAGTGAACCTAATGTCCTCTATTTTTAACGTCTCATGTGCCATTGGAATAAAATAAATAGTTGACTATTTGGAGTCTAAATAATGGAGTAAATGACTTGAAATAAATGAAAATAAGTCCTAATATATATGAGCAATTATTGGGTAAAGTTTTATGATATTTAGAATGTGTATTTGAAAGTTATAGTTTTGTTTAGGAGAGCACCAAGGTTGGTAACAAGATTTCTCTAGACAACATATCACTAATTTGTTTTACTGAGTTATGACTTGAAATTGATGATAAAATTGGTATTAAAATGTTAGGGAACGATGGTACGTGTTATAATATAAGGCAGGCTCTTAAAAATGACATTTATAAGAGTAAAACAATGAAATTGAACCCCTTTTTGTAGCTAGAAAATCTAGTGATAAGATTCAATTAATTAGACCATAATTTCATTGATTTTATAATTTATAAATTGTTTAAATATTAGAGTAGGGGTAGCGATTAGACACACACAAAAGACAACTAAACAACACAATAAAATTAAAATAACAATTGATTTTAGTTCCTTTATGTGTTAAGGATCCTCTCATAAACTTTTACCATTTTTTGATACTGAACTATTGAGTTATAAGTGTTTTTCCAAAGCCTATATGTGTTTACATGGAAATTTAATAAAATTCACAATACCAAGTTTTTAATTTGATAACTTAAGAATAAAAGGTTTAACTAAGTGTAACTAGTTATAGAGGAATGATTAGAAGTGAATAGAAGACTTAAATACATAGGCTATAGTGCTAAAAAGAAATTATAACGAAAAAGTAATTAAATGAAGTTGACGACAAAATTAAAAATCAAAAAGCATACTTTATAAAATTTGAGAAATCATGCGGAGCGAACAAATTAATTGTTAATACAAGAATATCATGTAGATAATTAAATGACAATTGAAATTATTTAAATCATTGTGAATCATAAGATTTAACTAAGACACAAATCTCATATAAAGATGAGATGTAATTAATTATAATACAATATGACTAGAATTATTTTCCTACTATTAGAGGAGTGTCATTATGTGTGACATCCCTTAGAAGTGTTGTGTTATTTACTTAATGATTTGTGAATCTCGTTAGATGACTGTTGATTGATCTTCTCGAGGTACGAGATGAGTGCATACCGTATATCGGATGAACATAACATCAATTGTAACGTTCTAAATTCTATGCTGATTAAACATACACATAAATATTCCAAAATATACTTTCATTCATTAGTTAAACAAAGGTTCACATAAGAGTTGTCAGGTCGTCTCCTCTTAGGATGAGAAGAGAAACCGGGAGGCAAATCGGAGACTCGTGGAGGTTCCACCTGAGTTAGTATGATAGGTAGATCTATTTGTCCATAAGAAGTGGGGGCAAATGGAGTTGTAGAAAAGAAAGTAAAGCAAACATAACCCGTGCAGGTGTCTAGTTGATATAATGAGTTTTGAGTCCATCGTCCACATGAAGGGGTTAAGGACATGTGAAACAACGGGAAAAACTCTTCAGTCATCTTTTCTTGAAAATGTTAGTTGTAGACGTGAATCTTCAATTCTTTAAATAAACATATTATAATGGCGTACCTGAATTCATTTATTCTCAATCTCATCGCATCGAGTCCTACAGATTAATTTCTAGCGTATTGGGATCCCTCGTTGCCTCTTTACTACTAATTCCCAAGGAGTTATGCGAAACGAAACATTAAATCCATAAGTTGCAATTATTTTGGGTGATAGTTAGGAGTACATATCTCAAGTTGGTACAATGTTTAGATACTCTCTAGTGACTTTGGTAATGCTCTACTTTGTCGGGGTTACCAAGCTGGCTGTGTGACACCTTAATTTAAGCAATTCACAAACTTAATGCCTATACACCACCAAGGACTTCCACAGCCTGCATACATTCCTCAGGTACCTTCTATAGTCAACCCATTGTATTTCTCCACTCTTTAGTCTCTCTCGTATTTTTCCTTATCCTGCCTTAGCTTCTATCAATCAAGTCTCCAGGTACTAGATCCCTAGAATTTCCATAGTTTGGAAAATTCTCGCTATTCAATAATTTTTTTTTACCATTGCTTTTATTTTGGTATGCTTCACAATGCGGAAATCTCTTTATCTATAGAGACTTACTGATCAATTTACTTTTTAGGCTTAAGACTTTTATTAATTCTTTTCCTTTTAAGATCCTTTTATTTAAATTATCACCTAGTCAAGGTGTTTGTTTGTCATTTATCCTTCTATTACATTACTTAATAGAATATCCAGAATATATTCCTAAGTCAAGATTTAAATTTACTACTAATCCTAGATTCTGAAGTTTGACTATTTTTTAATTATATATCACTTATGAAACTTTATTTCTTAGATTAATTTCTAAATGACTATAGTTGTTTTAGTTTTCAAGAGTTTTCCTAAACTGTTACTAGGGTTAAAGGAAGAAATTATCACATATTATACAATTTTTTAGTCTAAGTGTATTTTGGTCTTTTTACACAATACCTTTTTAGAATTTCCTTTTCTTCTTTTTACCTTGATACCTTCTATAATTCTTTAGCATTCACAAACAAAGAAATTTCAATCTCAATACTCTTAATAATACAAAAAGCCTAATTTTTCATTACAAGGGTATATTGGTCAATTTAAAAGTTAATTTTTCAAAACTTTATTATCTAGATTTTCACTTTTCAAATTCTGAGATAGCTGTTATTTTATATATCCAAGTACTTAGATTGTTTTCTATTAATTAAAAGGACCTAGAATGGTGAAAATAATTAATTTTTTTACTTAGGCGTAAAATGGTCATTTTAATAATATAATTTTATTTTCAAGGGCTTTTGAAAACTTAAAAATGATTCTTTGATTTTAGGCATGTTTATGATATTTCCTTAAGGTTTGTTCTCAGTTTCTGTAACCAGAATAAGCTTCAATTTCTATTTTCTTTGAGTAGGGGTATTTTTATAGTCAATTCCACTACCCCACAGTGGTTTATTTTATTCCTACTAGGTTGATTATAGCTTTGCCGACCCAAGGTCTAAGCTTCCTAGGTTGGGCGACAGTTGCAAAGCTTCCTTCAAGGTTAAGGATGCACGTTAATGGCAGTTGGGGACAAAGGTACGCAGGGAATGGATAAAACTATTTTATTTTGCTAATATCCTAGTAATGGGCTTAGCAGTCTCACTAGCAACTGACTCTCCTCTAATATCCTGTGCTCCTTAAACAAGTGGGTTCAAATGCCAACCATCCCCCACTTCTATGTTCCGCTTTTTATTTTTAAGTTATTATGCGCTAACTCCCTATGGTCATATTCATTATGAGTGATGTTATCCATGTGGGGTAGCTCAGCTAGCAACAGGGTATGTCCTTTCTCTCTTCCTTCACGTCTTGAGTTTGAGACCCTCTAGCGTTTTTTTTCCAATTTCGCTTACCCTTTCCTTATTTCTTTTCCTTTTCTCCTCCTTTTTCTTTTATTTATTTCTTTTTCTATTTCTAATTTTTATTTACTTATTTTTACTTTTAAAATTTCTTAAAAATTCTAAAAATTCTTTTATTAGTTTCTTCTGTTTATTATTATTATTATTTTCTATGCTTTAATTTTATTACTTAGGAGTAAAATGGTCATTTTAATAATATAATTTTATTTTCAAGGGCTTTTGAAACTTTAAAAGTGATTCTTAGAATTTAGGCAAGTTTATGATATTTCCTTAGGGTTTGTTCTCAGTTTCTGTAACCAAAAGAAGATTTAATTTCCATTTTCTTTTAGTAGGGGTATTTTTGAAATTTCTTAACATACATTATTTTTCATTAATTTTTAAGAAAAATAATTTCTTCAATATGTTCCCTTTTCCTAACTCTATCTAGTGACAAATTTCTAGAGCTTCAAGGGATTGGAAGAGCTTAAAATCACCTAAAACAAATTAGGAAAAATTTTAAAAAAAAATTAAAAGAAAGGCATTTTGGTAATTTTTCATATCTTCTTCAACCTCTGGCCAAACCTATACAAACTAGAAATTCAAATTTGGGGACTTCAAATCCTTTCATGTTTTTGTCAGTATAATTGCCCAGAATTCATCCATGATCTGATACGAATATAACCCAGTTTTCAATTTAAGAATATATACTCAGAGTTAGTTAATTGAATTCGAATTTCCCAGCATTTGAGAACAAAAAAATTTTCTTTCAATTCCAACTAATTATAGTGTTTCAAAGCTTAAAACTTTGTGAAAATCAATTTGGAAAAACATGAGTGATTCTGCAATCAAATTTAAAAGAAAGGAAGATCCCTCATACTTGATTTTCAAAAATTGAATATTGTCGTCGTGTGCTCCGGTGACACCTTCGAACTTGCGATTTCGGGCACGCGTCCTTCAATTTTCTTATTTCAAATTGTTTCTGGGAGGAATGTAAAGTTAATGGGATTAATTTGGGAGGTTTTGGTGAATTAGAGAATGAGTTCGAGAAGGAGAAAGTTGCTTGCGTTCTGGCTTCTAAAGCATCGAGCTTCATGGCTTTTTATATCCAATTCCACCGCCCCACGGTGGTTTATTTTATTCCTACTAGGTCGGTTATAGCTTTGCTGACTCAGGGGCTAAGCTTCCTAGGTTGAGCGGCAGTTGTAGAGCTTCCTTCAAGGTTGAGGATGTGCGTCAATGGCGGTTGGGGATGAAGGTACGCAGGGAATGGATAAAACTAATTTATTTTGCTAATATCCCAATGATGGGCCTAGTGGTCTCACTGGCAACTTACTTTTCTCTAATCTCTTATGCATCTTAAAGGGGTGGGTTTGAATCCTAGTCATCCCCCTTTTGTACGTTTCACTTTTTATTTTTAAGTTATTATGCACTAACTCCCTATATTTCTTTTGCTTACCATTTCCTTATTTCTTTTCCTTTTCTCCTCCTTTTTCTTTTATTTATTTCTTTTTCTATTTTTAATTTTTATTTACTTATTTTTGCTTCTAAAAATTCTTAAAATTTCTAAAAATTATTTTATTAGTTTCTTCTATTTATTATTACTACTATTACTTTCTATGCTTTAATTCTTAAATTGTTATTTATTAAAATTTTATATTTTCCTTTAAATACCCTATTATTATTATTATTTTCTTATGTATTTAATTCTTAATAATTTCCAACTACACTTAAGAATTTGCTAAATGAATAGTTCCTAAATATGAGCTAATATAATCTTTAAATAGATTTATCAAATTCCATAAAATTTTATTTAACTGTTAAAAGGCAGGATGTTACATCAATGATGGACGAGCATCGATATGAGATAAAAACTTGGTGTGCGACCAGCCCTACATGTGTTGTCGAGAAACGAAAGGCAACAAAGCTTAGGGCCTTGAGTTTGGATGATAATGTTCAAGGCCAGAGAGCCTAAGACCATAGAGCCTGCGTGTGGTACCATGAATCATTATAAATTTAAGTTTTTATAGAGACAAACTATATACCTTGAGAAGATCATCCTTCTGGTACCAATTATTTGAGGCTTAGTCGTGAAGTTAAAGTACTGAAGGTAGTTTTCGATTCTCGTGCACAGTGACGTGTAAGACAAAATTAACAAATAGAGATAGGGTTAACTATAATATCGTACCTAAGAAATGTTGATAGGCTCACAAAGTTCTAAGGGATAGTATAAGGTGAAAAGTTAAGATAACTCATGAATGGTTGAAGGACTCACAAACCGAATTGGCATTCTTGACGAATACAAAGCATTACCATGGTTGGTCAAAAGTATCTTAACTCAATTACCAAGACTATAGTTGTAACATCCCACCTTTTTGACAATATATATATAATCATATTTCTAGAATTTATCTACCATTTATTCTTGATATAATTTATTTAGAATTTAAGAAGAAAATTAGTAGGATGTTGTTTAGAGAAGAAATAAAGAAAATAAGATTTTGTTAAGTAAGAATTTAAAATTTTAAAAGAATGAAAAATATAAATTTAAGTCCATAAAGGAATAAGAAAGAGAAATAGAAATTTAGAAGCATTAGAAATAGAATTAGAATAAGAATTTACAAAAAATAAAAATAAATTTTTAGGAGTTAAGGAAAAAAATTCAATAATTATATTTAGGACAAAATTAATTAATTCTCATCAAAATAAATAGCTTTTAGGAAAAAGAAATTTTAACTTAGTGGAAGAAAATATAATTCAACTTATAGGATTTTTGAAAGAATTAAAAAATATAAAATAGAATTTATAAAAATTAAAAATAGAAAATAGAAAAAAAAAACATAAAAGAAAAAAAAGAAAAAGAGAAAAGAAAGAAGAAATGAGTAAAGGCGCTAGGGAGGATCGAACACACGACCTCGGGGTGGAGAGAGGAAGGCAGCGGGGTAGCAATAAAATAAAATAAAAAGTATACGTAGTAAAAGCGATGAGTTAAAAATGAAAATAAAAACGTGAAGTAATAAAAAGGCTTGGGGCGGATTTGAAGGGAGTGACATAAGGGTCAAAGAAAGAGTTAGGACGTAGGAATTTCCATTTGACAGCTAGGCCCATCGTTGTTATTTTTATGAATTAAAATCTAGTTAATCTTTCGTAAAAACGCTTAACCCCTAACCTTGAGACAAATATTTTTTCAAAAGCTAATAACCCTGCTCTAAGCCATCCATGCTCTGCCAAGGCCACCCCTATCACTGCCCTAGCTTATCGCTATGAAGAAAACGAATTGACAAAGGTCTATATAATGAGAATCAAAGTTTGAATTTGAGGAAAACACAGAGAACTTCAATCTCAAAATTCTCCCTCATTTCTTCACTAAATTGCCTCAAACTTGTCCCATTAGTTTCGAAATCACCTTGCGAACTTTTATGTTCAAGAAAATCAAGGAACAACACAAAGAATCACCATTTTGCAGAGGTTACAAATTTTTACCATTAATAAATTGAGAGAGCTTCAATTGAGACAGGAGAATTTATCGAATTTTACAGAGTTCGAATTTTATATACTAGTGCCAGAGGTTGAAGACGAAGGACAAAATTACCATTGTTCCCTTTAGTTCAAAAATTTACAAAATTACCCTTTTCTGTTTTCTTTTCATTCCTCTATCATTTTGTTAATTCAAGTCTTGAAATAAATTTAGGAAGTAGCTTTCTCACTATTGATGAGAATGAAATAGAATTTTCTCTAAAATTTAATGAAACACAACTTATATTTGAAAAATTCAAAAATACACCAAAGAGAGAAAATTAAAAATTTAGGTATGTTTTGATCAAAAACTTGAAGGGAAAATTTCAGGATCTTTTTATAAACATGCCCAGACTCTTAATAACACTTTTGAAATTTCAAAATCCTAAAAAATAAAATTATATTTTCAAAATGACCAAAATACCCCTAGGGTATAAAAGTAAGTTTTTTTGTCCTTTTAGGAAATTTTAATTTCTAGAAAGCAGCCTAAATACCTTGTTACATAAGTTACTATCTAACTTAAAAATTTAGAGGTAAGAATCTAAGATAAATATTTAAAAAGGTAATTTTTTACAAAATGACCAAAATACCCCTAGGGTATAAAAATGAGCATTTTATCACTTCTAAGTCATTTCAACTTCAAGAAACATGATCTAAATTATTCCTATAAATATTAACACCTTTTCCAAAAGTTAAGGGTTAAATATAAGTGAAAAATCTTTAAAAAGGCATATATTTATAAAATGACCAAAATACCCTTACCTTACAAAAATTCATTTTTAATCTAAAATTAGATTTTTGAACTCAGTAAATTATTTAGAAAATACTAAAAACCTACATATAAAGTAGTTTAGGTAGATCTATGAAAAGAAAATCCTAGAAAACCATATTTTATGAAAATGACTAAAATACCCTTGCATCAGAAAAATTTAATTTTTCACTATTAGAACCTTCTACGCCCAGGAAAGACAAACTTATAATACTTAAATAACTATATAAGATGTTATGAGTTGGAGATGAGGATATGATTACTTACAGAACATATTTTTTGAAAGATGAGTTGGAGTTGGAGAGAGATGCTCCAACGCTAACTAAGCTACCCACGTGGGTAGTAACTCACGTGCACATTAAAAATAAAAAGCATAGCACGTAGTTAACTTAAGAAATAAAATGAAAACGCAAAAAGGGGGATAGCAAGGATTCGAACCCATGCCCCCTTAGGCACTTAAGTTAGGAAGAGAGTCCTTTTCCAGTTGGACCGCTAGGCTTATCGCTGTTAACTTATGGAATTAAAATAACCTTATCCTTTCCTCCTTGAGTCATCTGCTTCAACCTTCTTCCCAACCGCCATTGACGAGTTTCAAGAACTCTGCAAACCTATCCTAGGCCTAAAATGAATAAAATAACCACCGTAGGTGATAGCTAGAGGCTATAAATAGCCATAACCGAGAGCTTGAAAACTCAGAAAACGCAAAGAAGAAATTGTATTCAAATTTTCTCTTTGATCCACCAAAATCCTTCAAATTGATCCCCTTAGCCTTGTACAGTACCCAATAATATTTTAGGAAGGAGAAATCAAAGTAACGAGCTCAGAAACCCAAAGAACCAGAGCCTCCATTAAAAGAAATTTCAAGCTTTGAGTTAAGGTAGGAGGAGTCTTCTTTTTTTCTAATTAAAATTACAAAACTATTCTATTTCATGTATATTTCATTTCTGCTTAGTTACGAGCTCTGGAACTCCATGAATCGCCGGAATCGAAGAGAAAATTTCTATTTTTGAACGAAAGAAAAATCTTCTTCAATTAGTCAATAGAAAGCCTCTGAGTTCCAATTGAATCTCAGGATAATTTCACCTTGAGCTAGGGAATGATTTTGTAAAATTAATTAGGCCTAAATCGGTCCAGAATGAAAAACCCCAAATTCAAATTTTCTGGTTCAAAACCCCTTTTCATAGGTTCAAGACGACCAAATGACCAAAATGCCCCTCCTTTTAACAAATTTCTTTTAAAACTGTTTTGAGCAATTTAGGCCTCAAATGACCTCTAAAAATTCTAAAAATTTTCCCTAAGACTATGTAATAAGAGAGGAATATGGTAGAGGTATTATTTTTTAAAAATTTGTAAAGAGAAAAATTATTTTTATAAAATACCCAAAATACCCCTACTTAAATAAAAATTTATTTTTAACCCAATTCAGAAGAAAAATCTTAATAACTCTTTCTAGAACCTTTCATTACATTGTCTAAGACTTGTGAAAATTTTCTTTGTCCAAAAAACCATTGGAAATAAAATTTATTTATGAAAATGACCATTTTGCCCTTAGTTTTGGAATTATTTAATTTATTACAAGAAATGAAAATTTTGCTCTAAAAAATATTCAAACAGTAGGAAATATCAAATATCTTAATTATGAATAAATTATCTGAAGAAAACCCATTAGAAAAGGGATCAAAATAATATTTTGAAGAAAATTCTCAACATACCCTCAAAAATGCAATATATGATATATTTCCAAATTGTGCAAAAATAGGTAGATTTTCCTTTTTTTCAATTATTATGATTATAAATATAGGATAAAATTTACCATAAAGGGAATATCAAAGAATTGCAAGAATCCCAAGAGAGAAATGACCAAAATACCCTTACACCTAACTGTAGTCATTACCTCCTATTTTCTTATGTAGAACTCTGTTCAACTTCATTAACTACCCTAACAATTACATACTTGATTGTAAATCTCAAAGGATTGAAGGTTCTTTAAAAAACAAAATCATATTAATATAAGGTTGATAAGTAAAACACCTTTGTGATGTCAACCTCTTGTATATAAGTCGATAAGTTTTAATGAATTTTCATTGATGATAACTAAAAAAATAATACATATTTATTATTATTTCAAATCAAGAAGTAAATAGATCGATAAGTCTTCATAAATAGAAGAGATCCCCCTCAAGCTAGAGACAGATCTATTGATGGCCAATTGAACAAGCAAGGATCTTCATATCAGAAGATTCTAGGGATCTGGTACCTATAAGACTTGACCAACTGAAGTAAGGATGGATAAATAGATCGAGAGTGGAATTAAAGAATGGAGAAATGCAATGGGTTGACTATAGAAGGTACTTGAGGAATGTATGCAGGTTGTGGAAGTCCTTGGGGGTGTTTAGGCACCAAGTTTGTGAACTGCCAGAATTAAGGAGTCACAATGGCAGCTTGGTAACCCTGACAAAGCATAGCATTACCAAAGTCAGTAGAGAGTATCTATGCCATGTACCAGCTTGAGATATGTACTCTTGACTGTCACCCAAAAATATTGCAACTTATGGATTTGATATTACGAGTGCATAAGTCCTCTGGAGATAGAAGTAAAAGAGGCAGTAAGGGATCCCTATAGTCGATAGAAATGTATCTAGGACACGACACGATGAGGTGAAATAGACGTATTTACATATGTGTATGTTTTGTATATGATTAGCCCAGTAACCCAATACTATATAATTAAACTTGAGAATCGAAGATTCACTCCTACACTAACCATTTCAGGAAACGATGTATGAAGAATTTCATCCACTTTTCCACTTATAAGTTACTGCCTTATATGGGCGATGGTCTAGAGACCCACTATATCAATTATATACATATACTGGATATGTGTGTTTCACCTTCTTTCATGCAGCTCCCTTATCTCCCACTTCCTACGGGCAAATCGATCTTTTGATCATTTTAACTCAGCTGGAATCTTTGAGAGTTTTAGTCTCACCTCCTGGTTTCCCCTCTCAACCCAGAAGGAGACAACCACGTAACCCTTCCACTGGTCATTCTAGGTTTAGAATAGTCAGGCCTGCTCCCAGCATTGGCACATCGGAAGAAGAGGATCCTCCGGAAGATCCGGGAGAAGAAGCTTAAAAAATTTCCTTTTGTACTACCAACAATATACTATATCAACTTTTCTGTAATGAAATCAAATGACTGTTACGTCTTGAATATTCTGTTTAATAAAAAAGTAGTCGTTACACTTGGTGTCCTCGACAAAGCGAAGCATTACCAAGATTCGATTAAGAGTACCCTAGACCAAGTACCAGGCAGGGTATGTATTCCCAGTCGTCAACCAAAAGTTGCAAATTGGATCATTTATGATACGCTCGTGTAAGCCTCCCAGAGTTAGTAGTTTTGGAGGCTGTGAAGGACCCTAAACCGATTAGAAAACCTATTTAGGCACGAGCAATGAGATGAGATTACGTTAGATAGATCACATTCTATTATGAATGTCTGTATCCAAAAAATGATTTATCCCTCCTATATTCCCCTCTCTTTCAAATTAAGCATGGTTGATGAATTTCAACTGCTTTTTCATTTAACAATTTTGCCCCTAGAAGGGAGGTGGACTTATGACTGAGTCTAGGGTGATTATACCTTCATATGGTACATCTGTTTTGCTTCCAAACCTACCAACATTGTAGTACCCTGGTAGTTCCACCATGTAGACATGCCAATAGTTATTTCTAAGACTCTGTCACCTATGTTTCTTAATGTGCTAGCTAATCGGAGACAACCTCAAACTCCTCAGCCTCCCCAATCATCAATAAGATCAGTACAGGCTGGTAATATGAACCAAAGGAAAGAATCATTTGATGAAGAAGATCCCTCTTAAGCTTTAGATTAGACTACAATAAGTTGTTGAAGAGTTTAGTTAAAGAACTTTTGTTTCTAGTATCTTGTATCATAATGTATAAAGAATGTATAACTTTCTACTTAGTGTTTATCATATAATGAGAACTTGGAATGAAAGAATTATGATGAGTAAGTTTTATTGACAAATTGTAATTCCCCAAATATAATTAAGATGTAAATTTTTATCTATACAATAACTCTAGAAATATTTTCTATTAAATACAAGTAATTAAAAGGGGCGTTACAGTATTATGCTACCTAAGAAATGTTTATAAGCTCATAGAGTCTTTAGGGATAGTATAAGGTGCTAAAATGTGATAACTCATGAATGGTTAAGGGACTCACAAACTGAATTGGCATCCCCGACGAATACAAAGCAATACCATGGTTGATCAAGAATATTCTAGCTCGAGTACCAAGCAGGGTATGTCCTCCTAATTATCACTCATAAAATGTAAATAACAAACATCATGTAAGTCCTCCAAGACTTGGCGGGTCAAGAGACGATGAAGGCCTAATTGTTGTGATAATGGAGGTTAGGATACACTAGTGAGGAATGAAACATGTGGATCAAAATATGGTGGTTAGTGTGTTGAAATATGTGTGAGGATTTGTTTATTTTGTTTGTAACTTGTATGATTCCAAAGTGAATAAAGAACTCACTCCGTACATTTATTTTTTAGATGATGATAACTCGCTTCTACAAACTCATCTTCAGTTTGGCGATGCAGCCCATTAAAGGGCGATGTACACATGACTCCCTATTTAAGGAAGATACCTTTGATTGGTACGTGTGGTTCTTATTCCTTCCACTTGGAGACCCTCAACTAGGGAGATTAGTGCTCGTAGATCTATTTATCATTTTAACTCAGTTGCCTACACCAGGTTACCTTGAGAGCCAACTACACTATCTCTTACTTCACTTGGTTCAACCTTGATTGACACTAACCTCGAGCTTGTGGTGCGTCTATACGACTCCCCATCACTTATGAGTGTGATTTCTAATTCGATGTTTCATCCTTACGATCCACGTACTATGAACAACTTCATTTTTCTAAATCGTCCTATTTATTAAAGTGTCCTACAAATTACCACTTCCAAAAAGGTAGCTAGGATAGAAGATGAGGAGGAAGAGGAAGAGAAGGATCACTTTGAGGAGGTTGAGTAGTTTATGGGTTGGGCAGTGTACAACATTGTAGATAAAATTTACAATTCACTACTTTGACTAGGGAGCACTTATTGACAGGTAGACTAGGTTTATTATTTTGTATATTGGTCATGTAAATTCCCTTTTGAAATACTCTTGTCTACTTTTGTTAACCATGGTCTATACATACATGTTATTTGTGCTCTAATGATGAGTGACTCCGTGACATTTGCGTTTTATTATTATACATATGCATTTGATGAGATATAGTTATTGTTGATGATATATGAGGTATCTTCAAAATTAAGATGCTATGAAATCACAATTTATGATCTACAAGTTCGTTAGAAAGAATTTTCACTTGTGTCATTTTTCTTTGATATAATGATTAAAAAGAAATTTTTTGCTTTCACATTTTTAATTAAAAATGAATTAAATGTTTTGAAAATCTAATAATTATTAATACAATTATTTTATCGATAAATTAGACCTACACATGTAGTTTCTATCCATCGAGCATTTCCTTCATATTTGACTAATTTTATGATAGTATCACATTTGTCTCATTTTGGGACTAACAAGAGGCTGATTGCACTATCTGAGGATGACCTTATGGATGATGACATTAAGGATAAGGAGGATCCAAAGATATTGGTTGCAAATGATTTTGATCCAGAGATGCTTATTGAAGATGATGTCGGTGAGGGGTAGGCAAAGAATCCTGAGGAAGATCCACAAGAGGTTTCTTGCCAAGGATCTAAATAGGGATTTCTCTTATAGTTGTGGAGTTAAGATAGGTGTATGGTGACGATTATTCTAAGTACTAGGTTTGTTATTTTTTATGTACATTTTTGGGTAAACTTAGTATTTGGATATGTATTTATTTTAGTTTTCTTTACCTACACATATATTTTAAAAATACAATGAACTCACGTAAATAAGTATCTCCTATTAAGACGTTTGACATATTTTGACTTTAATAATTTTATCTATAGATATATTTAAGTATTATTTAGTTTTCTTGAATAGTTTTAATGTTTATATTATAAATGACTTATGATGATTGTTTCATCTCATTGTCATATTGAAATATTTACCTTACGTAATTGTCTACTATTTTATTAATGTCGAAAGATATTCTACAAAAGCTTTGTAAAAAGAGAATTACGTAATTTTCAAATTGATGAAATCACCCCTGTACAGAGTTAGTTGATATTTATTTATTATATTATTTTATTCAACCTCTTATTGAGAAAAAATAGAATGTGTGTGTTTTAGTTAAGGATGTCACATTCCTCACCTCACCTTGCCTCATAACTCCATTGTTTTCCAAACAAATGTCGACAACCTCATCCTCTTGTCTCATTTTGATGTTGGAATATAGACCATTATTTGAATTGAATTCATGACACTAAGTGACACTTAGGGTAATAGGTAATATTCTTTTCCTTTATAACTTTGATTTATCACATTTTAGACTTTACTTTTCTTTTTATTTATTTTACTTAGGTGGCTTATCACAATATTATGTTTATCTAATGTTTAGAGGTTATGATTTGAACATTGATTTGTGTTGTAAGTAGCTAATTGATTGAGTGCTTAAAGATTACTAATATTGAAGTGATGATTTTTAATAAGTGCAATCTTTGTGATTAAGCTTTGTTTAACATTTGATTTCTATCTATTATTAAAAAGGTATGTCCCTCTTTTATGGCTTTTAGAAAAAAAATTCATAGATTTGGTATAGTAGTAAATTGATTTCTTTCAAGTATGCCTAGAAGAGGTGGATATATATCTTCAAGAGTGTTAGATTTGATTTACTTAAATTTCTAACTCCCTTGTGATTCTAATTTTTTACTTTACCAAGATCATTGGGGGATAAAATAACCAAAGCCATCATAGATTTGTAGTGGAGATATGAAAAATATAAACAAATTTTAGCAGGTTTATCAATCAAGCCAAGATATTTTAAATTTGAATTTACAATTAATCAAAATTTAATATAATTGAGTCCATGGTCCATTACAATTAAAATCTTAAATGATTCAAGTTAACTTTCATAATTTAAAATTATAAAAACAAAGGTTATGAATTAATATAACATCCTTAAAAACACCAAAAAAGTATTTTTATTGATTAAGTTTAATTAGTAAAATGATAATTATTTAAATAGAAATTAGTAAGAGTTAATTAGTTAATGTTATATAATATGCATATGTGACACTAATAATTAAAATGAGTTAAATGAGTGTTTAAATTAGAGACAAATTAAAAAAAAATTAGAAAATTCAGAATTCTCTAATTAATTAGAAATTAAGGACAATAATTGGCTTTGTCAACTCATTAATGACAAAATAGTAATTAAGGCTACGAGTAAAAATTCAATTAATGAAATTTAGACTAATATTAAATTTAATCTAAGTGGAATAAAATTTATTTAAAGTAGCATGGAAACTATAGAAAGCTTAATTAAGATTTTCTAAGTTAATAAGGAAATTAACAATGTTTTATTAGTGATCAAACCTAGACTCATTCATTTAAATGGTCAACTAACCTAATATGTCTCCCTTATATAAACATATTAAGGACCCATACTCTCTATTTTGGTGTGTCGTCCCTCCCTTAGTACATATTCTCTTCTTTTTTTTTTTCAAATTTACTCTCCCTTCCACACTCTCTTATCTTCACCCAAGGTCCTCCCAAGTTCCATTGTAGCTGCTGAACCAAGGTGAACACTAGGAGGAGACTTTTTTCTTTCACTACACCATTTCCAACAATATGTTGATAGCAAACAATTAAGGTAATGAGGAGTTATTGGTCCTTTCTTTGACATTTTTTATGCTTGGATGAGAGTATAACCTTCTCATGTTACTACTATAACCTTGGGTTGCATTATAAGTGCATTTAATTACTAAAAAATGTTTAACTTTGTAAAATCGTGGCAACTATATAAATTCTATTTTTCTCACTTTTTGATTGTGTTTTATCATTATTTATGAGTTTGGGTGCTTGATACTATGATTGGGTGACATGAGTATGTGTTTATTCTATTATCTAGAAGCATAGAAATGTTAATTTCAGCTCAATATATCTCTACATATGTTACTAAAATAAGGTTAGAGAAAACAAAGTCTAAAAACATGAAAAAAAAAATGAACATTTGTGTGTTGAAATTGATGATATAATTATGTTGTGTTGTGGGAATTTCTTTTTGGTCATTAATTGTTTGAGTTTATGATAATGATTAAGGGTTAAAAACGTAAAGCTTGGGTGTTGGATAACTAATAAAACAATAGATTTTACTCCTTTGTTTTAAAGTCTTTTGTGTTACTAGAATGACAAAAGTTGTTGGTTGTTAGTTGTTTAGAGTCTACATAATGGGGTAAAATGGCTTGAAATTTATGAAATTAAGTCCTAACATATGACAGTAATGGTTGGGTAAAGATTTATAATGTTTGGAATGAGAATTTGAAAGTCATGGATGAGTTTTGAAGGGTTGTGATACTGGTGATAAGATTTCTATAAAAGCATGCTATTAATTTTATAAAAATGACTTTTAGTTTTAATTTAATGATAAAATTGATATATAAATGCTAAGGAATGATGATAACATGTTGTAGCATTAGAAACTCTTAAAAATTGTGTTTGGATGAGTGAAATGAAAAAACTAAACCCTTTTTTGTGGTTGTGAATTCTAGTGACATAATTCAATTGTTAGGACTAAGTTCACTTTTATTTTGTGATTTACAAACTATCCTGGATATGATAAATTAAATGAAGATGTGTGGAATGGAATTGAAATGACAAATTAAGTGAAATGAGATTATTAAGTTCTCTGTTTTATCCATTAGAATTTTGCTATTTTGTGGAATTGTTATGGTTTGTTTGGAGTGATATTTATGGTTGAATTAATGTTATTTGTATACAATATTAAGTGGTCGACTTGCTAGGAGAATTCCCAATCAATTCGGATTTAAAATGTCCAAGAATAAGCGATATTGTAATTTGGTATGTTAAACAAATAACTAGCAGGGACAATAATTGGATTCACTAAAAAATCTGACTAAACAACACCATAAAATTAAAATAATAATTGATTTTAATCTCTTTATGTGTTAGGGACCTCCCATAAAAGTTTAGCACATTCTGATATCAAACAATTGACTTATAAGTTTTTTCCAAGGCTTATACGTGGTTGTGCAAGAATTTAATAAAAGTTGCAACATCAAATTTTTAAATTGATCATTCAAGAATCAAAGAGGAAAATAAGGGCTATTAGTTGTGATTGAATAATTACAAATGAATAGAAGACTCAAATGCATAAGATATAGTGGTAAAATAAATTTCAAATGAAAGAGCAACAAAAGCGAATAAATAAAATTAACAATAAAATTAAAATGAAAATTATATTTTATAAAAATTTGAAAAGTTGTACAAAGTGAATAAATTAATTTTAATATGAAAATATTATTTAGAGAATTAAATAACAAGTTAAATTAGTTAAAATCATTAGGCGTCACAAGATTTAACTAAGATACAAATCTCATGTAATGATGAGATATAATTAATTAAAAATGGCATGACTAGATTTATTTAACTAATATTAGAGGAGTGTCATTATACATGACATCTTTACAAATGTTATGTTATTGAATGTTTTGTGTGAATCTTATTTAGCGAGATGTTGAATTAATCATCTCTAAAGATGAGACGAGTGTGTGCCATATATATATTTGACAAAAATGATGTCGATGATGGTCGAGCATTAGTACAATGTGAAGAATTGGTGTATGAAGAGCTTAAATTGTGTTGTGGAGTTGTAGAAGGCTATAGAGCCTAAAGCCTTAGAGTCTGCATTGTGATGTTTGAAGTCAAAGAGTTTGAGGTCGTAGAACTTACGTAGTGCAATGACTCATTACAAATTTAAGTGTTTGTAATGACAAATTGAATTCCCTCCAAAGTTCATTGTACTAGTACCCATTATTTAAGACTCAATTATGATGGTGGAATATTAGAGGTAGTTTTTGATTCCTGTGCAATGTGACTTGTGAGAAGAATTCAAGAGATAGAGATAATTAGATTGATTATAGTATATTAACTAAGGAATGTTCATAGGGTATTGGAGTCCTAAATATAATATAAGATGTCTGGTTACGATAATTCACAAAGGGATGAGGGATTCACACAAACAGGCTTGGCATCTTCGCAGAGTCCTAAGTATGATGAACTCGTTGATTGTTGGGAACTTTCACTCCTTTATATTTGAAATATGCCTTTCTAGAATTATTATGATTTGCAGCTCAAATGGTCTCTTATGAAGTCTCTATTGGTCTTATTCTTATTGTGCGCCTTGTGAGCGTGCTTGGATCTGCAAAGGCAATCGCTCAAATGTTCCCCTAACCCAACCCGAGAACAAACAAGAGGGAACCACAACATGGGGAATGTCCACGTTTTGTCACAAGGCTCATTTTTCGTTTTCGGTCATAGGGCGAGCGGATTTATTTGATCAAGGGTCCTGGTACTATCCAGGTGCGAAGAACCCCGGAGGTGACTACAATGAGCAAAAATCTCACTCATTGGCCTAAATGAAAAGCAAACATTCAAACGTGAGAGTAAGGAATCACCTAACGAATGGACGAGCTCCAAGGAGGGAGGAAAGAGGAAGGAAGCAAGCTTTCAGAGAATAGGCGGTCCGAATCTTATCTGAAGTATGAGAATAACTGACTAAGCCATGCCATAAGGGTCATTCTCCAAACAGGACCTATTCTCTTAATAGGCGGCAAAGCTAAATAGGAAAGGGGTCGAGCTAACTGATGAGTGCCTGTTTAGCCTTTATTAAAATTAAAAATAAAATAAAGGGCTCTCTCATGTGAAGCTAACATGGTTGGCTACATACAAGTATAGCCAAATCAAGATGATACGTGACAGATGGTAAGAGGCCGCAGCAGAGCTATCATAGGAAAGCCCGCCCACGCTAGTTAACATAGAAAGATATTACCGGATAGCTAAAGTCTCTATGTGAATCTCTTCCCGACTAGGCTGAGTCGGGCTACCACTTGGGATGGGAAGAATGGCTCAGCCCATATGCATCATTTGATGAAAGCACTTTAGTCGCTTCCTCGAAGTGGCTTGTCAACCATGCTTTCCTTCCCTCAAAACAATGCTCCTCACTAACCTTAACAGCCTTGGGTTGGGGCAAGATAGCAATGAGTAGTTTGCTCTAGGACCCCACCCCCTCTAGAGTAGGATCCCGGCCAAGATGGAGCTGGGAGCCAACCTATACTTTCCTGGAGCATGCCTTTCCCCAACATCTAAATCAAATGCAGGCACCGAAAAAAGGAACTAGCCCAGCTTATTCTAGAAAGCTTTGCTTGGTAAGCGCTGCCTATTCACTTCACTTGAACAATGCTCTAAACACGAAAGTGTGATGCCCCCTTCTCCCATGCTAAGTCACAGGCAGTGCCTCAGAAAGTGCAGACGAACCATATGCAGGGAAACTTGCACGTGTGGTTCTAGCCGGGGCCCTAGTATACTATACTAATATGTGTATATATGGTCCAATATTCCCTTGTTTTCTATATTGGTTATGTTCTTCATTTCTCGTCTAGCGGAAACTAATCGAGCTTCCTTTGATCTCCCAGCTTTTCAAGGGAGTGGCTATCAAGCCCAAAATTCATTTACCTTTATTTATTATATATATTAGGCTATTCAGAAAATTTTGTATAGAAAGCTGACTTCTTTCTTCATTCAAGTAAGATAGTTGATCGAAAAAGGTCCTCTTCCACTAAGAAACTAAGGAGTGAAAGCGACGTGCTCTAATAAAAGCCTTGCTAGTCTAACGTGACCCTTCACTCAATGAATAGGAAATATGACCACACCATGATTAGTTGAGAATATCCTAGCTTGGATATCAAGCAAGGTATGTCCTCTTAATCATCATCCATAAAAATGAAAAGAATGAATGTCATGTAAGTCCTTTGAGAGTTAGAAGGTCAAGAGGCATTAAGAGTCTAACTATTGTTGATAGTGAAGAAACTAGGATACATCGATGAAGAGAAAATTATGAGAATCACTATAGAGTGGTTAGTGTACTTGTGCGTACGATAGTTGTATGTATTGATTGTTTTGCGTGCATGGCTCTAAAATGGGCAAAAGACTCACTCCGTATATTTTATTTTTCAAATGAGTATGACTCACTTCTACAAACCGATATTCAGTCTAAAGGTGCAGCTCATTGAGGGGCACATGATCCTCTATTTAAGGAACACACATTTGATAGGTTCGTGTGGTTCACATTTTTACAACTTGGAGACCTTCAGTTAGGGAAAATTGTATGTGTGGATCTATCTATCATTCTTACTCAGTCACCTATGTTCGTATATCTTTGAGAGTCGACTTCGTTGCCTTCTACTTCATTTGGCTCAACGCTGCCTGACGTTGACCTTGAGCTGGTGGTGAATTTGTATGTGTAACATCCTGTTTTTAATTTTATATATATATTAGAATTGATAATTTTGATAAATAATTATTGTGAAATTTAGAATCATACGAAAAAATAATATTAGAATGTTATTAAGAAAAAAAATTAATTAGATTAAAACTTGAATTTATTTTTTATTATGAGAGGTAGAATCAGAAATTATACATGGGTTAGATTAATAAGATAGTCCAAGTAGAATAAACATAAATTAATAAATAGAAGGATAAATTAATAAAATAGGTAATTATATATTGAAGAATTTTCATATAAGTATAAGGCATAAGAAATTAGAAGGATAAATTTAAAATAGTAACCTAGATTTTTAGGTTAAAAATTTGAGTTTTATAATTAAATATATAATTAAAACAAATTAAATAAATAGATTTAGGAGATCTATAAAATTATTTTGATAAAGAAAAATAAGGAACAGGTAAAGAAAAATATAAAATGATTTATAGAATCTTAGAAAAATTTTAGAAGTAAAAATAATAATTTTAAAAATGAAAATAGAAAAAAAATAGAAAAAGAAAAAGGAAAGGAAATAGAAAAGATGGGGAGGAGGAGTCAAACCTAGGAACAAGAGAGAGGAGGGGTGCGTCACGTGCCAATTGAGCTACCTACTCTGGGTAGCATAATAGTGACTTATTTAATACATAAGGTATAAACAAGAGAATAAATAAGAAAATAAAAGCGGAAAACCAAAAAAGGGATGGTTGAGACTCGAACCCGGCCCCTTTAGGCGTTTAAGGAAAGGAGGAGAGAGTTGTTTCCAGTTAGACTGTTAGGCTCATCACTAACAACTTAACCAAATGAAATATAGTTAACCTTTCTTGTTTCCTTCGAAACCGCCATTGAAGCACCTTCTTCAACCACGAGCTTTCTCCTATTCCTAGCCTCCTAAGCCTATAAACTTAGCTTGTCTTACTCAACAAAGCTACACTTAGCCCCTAGGATTAAAATACAATATTTTGGGACGGTGGAGTGACTATATAAGCATCATCGACCCGAGCTTCAGAGCATCATCATAGCAACATTCTTTCGTTCGATTCTTACTATATCTTTATTCTTTATGCTTTGTTTCAATCCCAACAGCTTCGAATTACCACGAGTTTCAATTTTGTTGAAGAAATTCAAAGAAACGATAAAGAAATCACAAACTAGAAGACTCGTTGGAAACTACAATTCTCTCATCGAAAATTCTAAATTGAGGTAGGAGGAGTTACTCTTTCTTCAAATTTGATTGTTAAACACGTTGTAGGTTGTGTGAATTTGGTTTTCTAAAATTTGACAATCTAAAATTCATTAATTATCCAAAAAGGATTCTAAGTGTAGAAATATGATTTCTATAAATTCGAAGGACACTATGTTATCTAGTCATCCTGTTTTCGTCCAATTTTAGGTGAAGTATACCTGAGTAATATTGTTTGAATCATTCTTGGTGAGAAATTCGTCAGGATTGATGAAGAAAAATTAAAATTGAATTTGAGGACGAAGCCTCACATCTATTCTTTTTTTTTTTAACATAAACAGTACAATTCTAGAAAAATATAGTCAACCAAAATCATTTTTTTGTTGCAAACCATTAAGAATCAATAGATATTCACATAATGAGGCAGAGAGAAACAAATGAAGGAATTCAAACTGGTTTCGAGCCAAAACTAGTGTTTTGTGTAAGGAAGGAGAACAAAAAATGGTTAAATGACCATTTTTCCCCTAAGGGTAAAAATTACTAAAAAAAAAACTAGGCCAAAATCTCAAATTTTATTATTTTTCTTGTTTTAAAATTTGAAAAATTTCACAAGGACACTTCTGGCTACACTAATAGTGGTAATTGAGAATCAATATGATATAAACTTAATAACAATAAAATTTTGGGAAATTATTAAAATGCTCCTAGTTTATAAATTTGATATTTTTATTGTTTTTGTAATTCTAATTCAAGGAAAAAGGAACTCGTGTACTCTACATTTGAACTAAGTAAACTTATATCATTGCTACAATTGGAAATGTGGTAAAAATCCATGAAAATAAATTTTTATTTCAAAATGACCAAATTACCCCTAGGTTAAAAATTTAACATGTTTTGTTGTTTTGTTATATTTTAGAGAACCTAATAATATTAGTATTATTTCTAAATGAACCGATAAGTCAAATAATTAAATGAGCTAGAGCTTTACCTAAAATAAAGATGTATATTTGAAAATTACTAAATTACCCTTAAGTTCATTTTCCTAAAAATCATCAAGCTTTTAGTAAATTTATGAATTCAATGGAAGTATACCTATAAGGAACTATTTAAGTAAAAATGTTGAATCAAACATAAAAGTTTGAAAGGATAAAATGACCAAAATACCCTTTTGATAAAAAGAATTACTAAAATAATTTCAAACTAATATCCAAATATCTCATTTCCTTATTAAATGGATACTTATTATTCAATTTGTATGTTGTAGGAAGCAATCTTGAAAGAAAGGACATAAAAGACAAGTGAAATGACTAAATTACCCCTCTTATATAAATTTGAGAATTTTAACTAAACTTCAATAATTCTTATGATTTTCTTTATGATGTGTATTCTCCTTGATGATATATATCCAACTTTATTTGTGATTCATTTGGATGAATATAAGAAAAGCTTTCATTACCCTAGATTAGTGGATAAGTAAACTATAAAGAATTTGATAAGTCTCTATGACATAAAAGATCCCTCCCATAGTATGATATTTGGCTAGAAGGAGCCAAGATGATGAATTGAATTGGCCAGTTGATATTATTATGAATGAATGCATGATATAAAGCAGGATTTTCCATTAGTGAATGTGTTTTGGGATCTTGTACCTTGAGACTTGATCAAGAAGAAGGCAAAAGATAGTCATTGATCGAAAATCGTATGAGATACAAGATTGGAGAAATGCAATGGGTTGAATATAAAAGGTACCTTAGAAATGTATGCAAGCTGTGAAAGTCCTTGGGATGTAAAAGCACCAAGTTTGTGGGTCGCTCTAGAAAAAGGGAGTCACAATGAGCCGACTTGACAACCCCAACATCGTAGAGCATTACCAAAATCGGTGGAGAGTATCTGAGTCTTGTACCATATCAAAATATGTACTCCTAATCGTCACCCAAAATTGCAAATTACAAATTGAATAATACGTTTTGCATAAGTTCTCAAGAGTTAGTAGTGAGAGACAGCGAGGGGCCCTAATGAGTTAGTAATAAATTAATAGGACACGTGACGATGATTCGAGAGTAAACAATTGCATGTACACCATTGTATGTGTTTGATAAAGAATAGGTGACTCACTCCTACAAATCTTACATTTTTCAAGACAAAATGACTAACAAATTTCGTCTCTTATTTCATCTATCTATAATGCCTCTTTGCGGATAGTGGATCCAGGATCGCCTATATCAACTCGATACTTATATCGGATACGTCTGATTCACTTTCTTTCCTACTAATAGATCTCCCCCTAATATTAACTCAAACCGTACCCCCAGGTTCTCAGATTCCCCTCTAGAATTTCCATCACACCCTAGAAGGAGACAACAAAATAATCTTTGTCAACCTTCTACCTCTACTCCTACTAGCACCAGACCATCTCTGAGGGAATAATTTGTTGAGAAAGAAAATCCATCTAAAAACTCTAGATGAAAATTTCAGTTTCTATAATGTATACATGATGAAACTTTTGATATGTACTAATGTAAATTATCTTTCATGCAATAAGTATAAGTTAATCTCCAACTGTCTATATAATTTTGATAACTAGAGAATAAAAAAAATTCATAAAATAAATTAGTAAGAATTTAGGTCATTGCAGTATGAATCTCCATCGCTTGCCAATGTTGTTTTCTTTAACATGATAATGAAAAAAGAATTTTCACTTTCACATTTTTGAATTAAGGAAAAATAAATGTTTTGAAAACCTACATATTAACAATGAAATTACTTTACTATCAATTAATTAGATTAATTATTGCATTAAGGAAGGAAGTCACAATTAATATGACCCAGTGAAAAAAATGTTCAAAAGCTTAATAAGGAAGAAAATGAGGGCAAATGGCAATAAGTATAATAAGTCCAAAAAATTCATTAGTCCAAATATAGCCCAACCTGATTAAATCCACCCATTTAACTCATAACCCACTTAACACCTAAGCCACCCAAACTAATAATTGATTTGATCGAAAATAGGCCTAAATTTAGAAGGTGTTGTTTGGTTGAGATTGGATTTTTTGGGTCCAAATTCGAGCAAACCCAATCGAAGCCCAACTCTAATACCAGACACCCTAATAAGAGACTCCAACCCTTTTCTTAAATTTCTTTGGCAAAGTAATGATGAAGGAACCTAGGCGTAGTTAGTGTAATTGAAAACCACTAACACAAGATGCTGAAGGCACACAAAGTAGTAGCCCACACATTAGGATGCAGTTGTGTTGGGGCCACATTTAGCTCACACAGTACCTTGATCTCAAATCAGTTGAAGAGGATTGTTATACCTATGTCCCAAAAATATGCCTCATTTACATAGGTAAAAGGCTTTTCATCGGATGCGACCTAAAGGAATACATACTCTTTAGGGCTACAACGCTCGACCATAGTGACATCCTCTCGGCTAGAGTAACAAAAGTTTATTTCTGGAAGGAGAGCATCCATAGCCTCCTTCGATTGAAATTGAGAGAAGTAGGCAGCCACCTTGCCATGGACCCATTGATATCTGCATAAACTTACAAGAAGAAAGGTTTCCTTTGGCACTCTAGCCTTAGGCTTAGTATTCAACGCCAAATGCATAAGCACCAGTGGAAGCACAAGATGAGGAGTTCAACATGGAATGAAAGGCACAACACTTATGGCTTCAAAGGACAAGTCCTCCACAACAATGAGTTGCAATAGGGGATATTAACTAGAGATTATACCACCCCACCACATCGGTAGTGACGATGGCGTTGGAATCACCATTGTTGGCAGTGTCAACCCTAGAAGGATATAGAGATGGAAAATACCCATCGTCGGAACCCTCGACAATGGGTGTAACCTCTCGTGACGACATCCTGCTGTTGTCGAAACGTTTGGAACCCAAGCTTAACGAAGACATGAATACAAACAAAAAGCTTTGGAGAAAAAGAAAATTGAGAGCACACTTGAAAGATAGGTAAACACTAAAATACAAAACTCATAAGAAGTTATGGAGGGAAAGCGAAAACACAGGAGATGCGTAGAAAAAGGTCACCTCTCTTTTTTATACACAGCCTGATGCTTATCAGCCCAAGCATCGCATCCTTCCTTAATCGTTAAATTATCCACCTCACCCTCAAGATCAATACCCATTGTGGCATGACCTTAAATTATCTTTAGGTAGTTATCTGAAACTAACAATAGTTATCATTGTGTTGCTCAAAATGAGGCCTTGAATTTAATGCATAGTACAACCCCTCGATCCTCGCCTTTGCAACGAGACTTAGTAAGTCAATAAGTATTACCAAGTCACTTGTCAAAGACTCCAACTCGCTTGAGGTAGGTAGCAAGGGTACTACCTAGACTTGGTAGATCGAGAAGGATACCTAAACAGGACACTAGGTCAACTGTTGAACCCCTTGCCCACTCTATCCTAAGTCTTCAAGCTCCATCAACTTGCTTTGAAACTTGAGGGACATATGTATTACTTGAACTTGGCTTTGCTTTCATTCCTCTATTTGGCCGAGAAACCACTCACAATCTACACGCTCTGATCGTTCTATAAGAGGAAAGGAGGACACTTTCGTGATTCCCCTCATCTTTATTTATGACATTTATATCATTTAACTATGTGAATTCTTGAACACCAATTACCTAAGTTATTTTAAATTCTATTTGTGATATATTGTCCACCTCTGTATCACTAATTTAAAGTTGAAGTGTCTTTATAAGTATCATCTATCGTCGCATTACCAAAAGAAAACAACACAAAAAAAAATTCATCCATTCCTAATAGAAATAATAAATAAATTATATACCTTCCAGAAAATAATATAGGATCTTATTCTATTAGTTAACCAACCTATTGCTTAGACTTAATTTACGTTGCTTAACATACTCTTTAACACTTGTTTATATCTTTATCATTAGACGTATCGCTACTTAATCTATGTTTCTTATCATTTTTAGTTTTACACAACCATAAGCCATCTTTTACCTTATTATTTTTTCTCTCTTTTTGTTTCGGGCCTAACTTCGCAATCATTACATTTCAGTTTCCTCACTAGGACGACATAAACCACCTAATTAGTCCATTACAAAGACAACTATATTTAATAATAATTGAGCTGATCATATGCAATAAATTAACCTACTAGAATTGATGGTGGAAAGTTTAAAAATTTAGATGAGACTTCAAATTCAAACTTTTATTCATTGTATAAATATAAAATATTAAATCCAAATCATAAAATTCATAAGTAATCAAACGAAAGCCAGCCATTCAAATCCCACTAACTTTAACTTTTGATGCCATTCACACCCGTCTTGGCATTTGGCACATGCCCTTCCATAAGTTCCCACTAAAAATTGATAAAATAATTTATACATTCATATATAAACATTACTCCTTTTAATTGGATCGATAGATCCTTTGCCACTACTAATATCAAGATAAAAAAAAACTTTAATTGGATCGATTAATTATTATCAATTTAACTGCTTTTACATTTTTATAAGTATTTTTTTATATATTTTATATTATTTTATGTGAATTTATTTTATCTCGTATATGATCCAATCAACTTAAACGGTTGAATTTAACCAGTTGAACTATACACAGTCTCAAGGCGGGTTGATGTATTTTTCAGCTAATATTTTTAAATTTGAATTGTTCCTAATTAGGAAACATCATAATAATACAAATTAGTTCGTCAATAATAATAAATGAATTTTATTCAATAAAAACTAGTATTATAGAGGGCATGGGACATATATTCCTAATAATTAATTTGTTTTCGTTAAATTAACCATTTCTAAAACTAATTAAGTTCGTAACTAAAATATCAAAATTTGTGTTATATAGACTTAAGAAATAAATTCTATCCCGAATTTTCAGAATTTTGAGCCAATTCATAGTCAGCAAATAAGATAATTTTTATAGCTAACCGATGTTAATTATACAAAAATGAAATTTATTTTTTGTTTGCAACCTAACTATATTGTAAAATTAATCCTTAAGACTATTATATTGACATAAAATGTTTCTAACACTCCTCTTTTTAAACTGCAAATTGTTTATTATTGAACACACCACCATATTGATTTATGAATAAATAATTTATATATTAAAAATATTATACTATTATCTAATCATAAATTATCATGTATAATAAATTTGTTAATTTTTATAATTGTTATATTAAATATTATATCAATAATAATTTTTAATTGATTAATAATATAAAATTTTAATACTAATAATATGTAGAAATTAACATTTTTGTTGAATTTATATTAACATACTGTGAAATGAAGTAATGAAAAGAAGTTGATACCATACATTTTTTTAGAAAATTTTTAACTAAAAGTTTAAGATTCTCCTAAAACAGGAAGTGCAAAAAAAAAAAACAAAAATCACTTACGAATAACAGATATTTAATAAAGATATAAATAAGAAATGGGGTCTCACAAATAAGTCTCCTTACCACATTAGTTAAGAAATCAATAAATTGAAAGTTTTTATTGAAAAAATACATTAAAAATCATGAGAGAGTACACTATTATACTTCTCAATAAAAAATAAAAATAAAATCACCTTTGATTCTTTAATCAATGTCATAATAGTTAGCATTTTTCTAACAAAAATAAGAATACAGTACTTATTATTATTATTTACCTATAAATGAATACGATGTTATCATACTAGATCTGATTTAAGTTATGATGTAACATATATATGATAGAATGGAAGAAGATTCAATAATTCATTAATTTTAAAAAGAATATTAAAAGGTTGAAAATTTCAAAAAAAAACAATTAACTCTGCTACATCAAGTTATCATCAGTTACATAAATCATTTGAACTGAAGTTGTTTTGACTTAATTAAAAATCTTGATTTGAGTTTTAAGTATAAAATTGTATTAAATATTTTAAAAAAATTATCTGTTATAATAACATTATTGTGTATAACACTGACTTTAAGAAAATAAATACTAGTAAGAGTTAAATGTTATTTTTTCCGTCCTTATACTTCAAGATTTATAATCAAACTGATTGATGTTTTTATTTTTTTAATAAAATATTAAAATATTTAATTTAGTTTTATTTTTTAATAAAAATAATTATTTTAAAAGATTTAATAATAT
>JAMLFT010001427.1:0-30855 GCA_026544285.1 Pachyrhizus erosus
ATTATTTTATATTATTAGGATATAATTTTTTTAATAAATTATCTATCTATTTATTTATTTATATATATATATTTTTTAAATTTTACTTAATGCCTATAAAATTTACAAACAGGTCCTGCACTTAAATTCTTTAACTAATAAGATATAATTTTATTTATTTATTTTTTATCAAAATTAATGATAAAAACTAAACTTAATCATATTTTAGGACTAAGAACATATTTAATCCAAATTTATATTACCTTCTTTAAAATAAAAGTAAATAAAAAAAACGAAATTCAGTTTTAACTTAGCAGGATGGTTCATATTCCTTCATATCTCCTGTCATAAAACTTTACGTTAATTTCCGTAATTGTGTGTTGGTTAATTTTGGTTTTAAAAATTTATTCTGTCCTGAAAAGCAACTGTTTGCGTGATAATGTCTATGTATACAATATTTGTGAATGGAAACCTATATTAATGTTGCAAATAGTAGAGTGAATTTAAATTTGGAAAATATTTATTAAATAATTGACAAACTATATTTAATAAGAAAAGAAAGATGATCTTATTTTTAAAGTAAAATTACATTTCAGATGACTTTGAATAACATAATTTTATCTGTTAGCTTTTACAGTACATATATATAATATTTGAATATGACTAATTAGACATAAATGTCAAAGATCATTGCATGAATTATAAGGAACAAATTTATTTGTTTGATAAACTAATTTACATAGGGTGATTTTATTTTTGAGAAGAATTAACATTACACAAAACTTCATAATATTAAAAGTAGAAATGAGTTGAGTTAAGCTAAGATTTACAAGCTTTGAACTTGACTTAATTCCTAAACTTCAAGATTTGAATATGCTTTTTTTTTTTACCTAACATAAATTCCGTTAGGGTCTAGACTAACCTACTTAAAAGCTCAACCTTATTTAAAAGCTTACATTTTAGAATGACCTTTTAAATCTGTCTAAAAGCCTTCTAAATAGGTTAATAAACTTAAATGTATAAATAACTTAATAGATGTAAACTGATCAATAAATACATAATTTTAAAAAATTAATATAATAATGCTATTATTTATTTAAACAAATCAACCTTTAGATTTAAAAGAAATTTTAAATAATTTAAACTCTACTATATTTTTTAGTTTCCTATAAATATCTACCTTCTCAAAAAAATATATTTGAGATACCATTAAATATTAATGTATTTTTTTAGATAAATATCTAAATATTGATTTGTTGTGTTAGGAGAGACTAATTTCTTTTAATAAATTCAATTTTATTAGTGATTTAAATTTTATAATGTCTTTCTCAATTAAATAACTTTTTAAAAAAATTATTGATTTGATTATTTATTAACACTTATTAATTTAATGCGGGTTGAGTAGATCTCCAAAATGATTTAAGTCACACTTAGATAACATAACCATTATATAAATCCTTACAATATATGATTCTTGAAGATGACAAAAAATACTAAACATAAAGTACTATTACATGAATTATGATCAATTTATTCATTTGAGTAAATTTTATTATTGAGAGAAGTTAATTAAACCCTTTTTTTTTCCATAAGATAAACTAGTAAGGTACAAAAAATAGGATCGCCGATAAATAAATTAAATTTTAATATAACTCACCATTTAACAAAAAAGAACGAGCTAAATAAATTAACAATTTTTTTTTCTTTTAATTTCTGTTTCCTCGAACACCTATTTTCCTTTCCTATTTAAAAAAAATTCTTTTAATTTCTTCTATTTTTTAATTTTATCATAAAGCCAATGAAAAACATTTTTTATTCAACTAAAAATCAATCATTATTTCTTTGAGAGAACTATGAAAAGGCCCAAATAGTTTCAAACTAGCAAACCCAAATGAAGCGACTAACAATTGACCCATAAGCCCAAAGCAAAGACACTGATTAGTACGGTGGCAGAGGTCGAAGTGAGGGACAGTGGTTTCATGTTTGAGTGTGTCGATGGCCATGGCAGACTAGTGGACAAAGTAAGGTGTTTCTGTTAATGTTTCTTCTCTTATGTCAACTTTCAAATTTTAATTCCATTTCTGTCACTGTTGATGAAATTATTTCTATGCAAATTTCAATTGCTGTTACACAAAATATTACTTTCCAAGTAGATAAACTCCAATTTCTGTTATTCTCTCAACTATTTGACCGAAAGCTTTGTTCGAATTGACCTTGTTAGTTTCTCAAAATTTTTATCTTAAACTCGTTGCTATTAGATTTCTCTTTACTGTAACCATTGTTTGTAGTTTGTGAAGAGTACTTAAGGAATGATGTCAAAGCTTTGTTATCATGTATCTGTGTCTCAAGTTAGAAGTAATTAAAACAAATAAAGATTCACTTAATTAAATATAATGACATTGTTTTTCTGGAAATGTTTTATCAACTTAGAAATTAAATGATTCAGAATTATTTTATTTAGAGAATTTAGGTTTATTTTTTGATGTCTCGATAATGCACTCCTCTTGTGTTTGTTTTTACCAGATACCTCTTGTTGTTCCTTCTGATTTCAAAAATGCTCACTACTCTTTCTGAGCATAAATCCGACTTATTTGTACGTTTGTAGTGTGGCATTTGTAAATTTGTTATGAATTTTGTTTACCAACGGACACTATGAATGTACAGGTTTTTATCAACGTCATTCTGAAATTCATCTTCACAAAATTGCTGATAATTGAAGATGCTTCCAATTAGAAAGCTCAAAGCAGGACCTGATATTCCTTTTGTTTTATGTGTCATGGTTGCTAATTGCAATTATGGCACTGCACGAGTTTCCAATAACAAATGTGTCCAGTCTATTGTTAAGTCTGTCAGCCCTTGTTTAGCCAACTTAAGTTCACAAGCATTTCTACTGGGATCGGAGAATAAATTTACTCTTCAAGGACTATATTTCTCTAGTTTGGCTGAAAGAATCCTGGTCCAGGCTCAAGACCCGGCCAAAGTTAGTTTGGAAATACAAAATGCTATCGGTGCAAATCAATTAGATTATTCATGGAAATTATTTGAGCAGCATATGCACATGGAGGGATTTCCCCGGAAATCTGTCATCAGCAAGCTTGTAACAAGTTATGTGGACAGCCTTGATATTCAATATCTAGGAAAAGCTTATGAGTTGGTCGAACGTGCTATTGAGGACGGTAAACAAGACTTGTTAGAAAAGGAGGTACTTATCTACCTTAGCTTTGGCCTTGCAAAAGCCAGACTACCAGTTCCAGCATCAACTGTTTTAAGAAAGATGATAGCTATGGAACATTTCCCCCCAGTCACTGCTTGGTCTGCAGTTTTGGTACACATGTCTCAAACAGCAGAGGGAAGCTACCTTGCTGCTGAGTTGACCCTTGAAATAGGGTATTTGTTCCAGAACAATAGAGTTGATCCACGTAAAAAGAGCAATGCACCTTTGATAGCGATGAAACCAAACACTGCTGCTTTTAGTATTGCTTTGGCAGGGTGCCTCTTATTTGAGACATCTAGGAAGGCAGAGGAGCTTCTTGATATGATGCCTCGAATTGGTGTCAAAGCTGATGCAAACTTACTGATAATAATGGCACGAGTGTATGAGAGAAATGGGAGAAGAGAAGACCTCAAGAAGCTGCAGAGGCACATAGAGGAAGCTCCAAATCTAACTGATTTACAGTTCCGACAGTTCTGTAATTGTTTGTTGACATGCCATTTGAAATTTGGGGATTCAGATGCTGCATCAAACATGGTTTTGGAAATGCTCAGGAAAGCAAAGGAAGCAAGAAATTCTCTTGCAGCTGCCAAATTTATGATAAATGCTGCTGAAATTGATAATAGCCATTCTCCTGGACTGGCTTCTGTGCATAGTTTGAATAACAGTAAAGATTTAGATAGTTTAGAAAATAACAGGCCAATTACAAATGCTGTATTATCTTATGAGGCGTTCTCTAAAGATAGAAACTTCTCAAAGCTTGAAGCAGAATCAAATGCTTTACGTAGTTCTTTATTAGCCAAGTTGCAGATGCAGGTGGACTTGATTACAACCAAACATGGTATACTTCAGCCAACTGAAACAATTTATGTGAAATTAGTTAAAGCTTTTCTAGAAGCTGGAAAGACCAAGGATTTAGCAGTGTTTCTTCTCAAGGCAGAAAGAGAAGATTCTCCGTTTTCCAATGACAACTCAGCCTTAGTTCATGTTATTAATGCATGCATTTCACTTGGATGGCTGGATCAAGCACACGATCTCCTCGATGAGCTGCGTCTAGCTGGAGTTAGAACTGGTTCATCCGTATACTCCTCTCTTTTGAAAGCATATTGTCGAGCAAATAGGGCTGCAGATGTCACATCACTTCTGAGAGATGCTAGGATGGCTGGTATTCAGCTTGACTCAAGCTCCTATGAGGCAATGATCCAATCCAGGGTGCTCCAGCAAGACACACAGGGAGCACTCCAACTATTTAAAGAGAGGAAAGAGGCTAGAATTCCAAAAGTTACTCAACAAAACTCTGGCATGATGGCTAAAAGTGGTGCAGAGACAGATGAAGCTGGGCTGGTGACCAAGCTATTGCAGGAAATCAAGGAAGGGCAGAGAGTGGATTGTGGTGTTCATGACTGGAATAACGTAATCCACTTTTTTTGCAAGAAGAGACTGATGCAAGATGCAGAAAAAGCTCTAAAGAAGATGAGAAGCTTAGGCCACTCACCAAATGCGCAAACCTTCCATTCTATGGTTACCGGGTATGCTGCTGTTGGAGGGAAATATCAAGAGGTGACAGAACTTTGGGGTGAGATGAAAGCTCTTGCTTCTTCTATCTCCATGAAGTTTGATCAGGAACTTCTCGATTCTGTGCTGTACATGTTTGTGAGGGGCGGATTCTTCGTTCGAGCCAATGAAGTTGTAGCGATGATGGAAAAAGGAAACATGTTTGTTGACAAGTACAAGTACCGAATGCTATTCTTGAAATATCATAAAACACTTTACAAAGGGAAGGCTCCAAAATTTCAGACAGAATCCCAACTAAACAAAAGGGAAGCAGCCTTGGCTTTTAAAAGGTGGATAGGCTTGACTTGAGGAAAGTGTCAACCAAACCTAGTATTAGTAGCTCTTGCAAGTTTCAAGCCATCATCTTAAGGCTGTTGAATTTCTGTTCTCTCGATTTCTCATATTTACAGGGTTAACACTAATGTACTACCAATGTGAATAAACCAACACATTATTTTATGTAGAATATTCAATTAAGTTATAGATCTTCTGTTCCATCATTTTTAGGCAACAAATAGAAGATATTGTAACACATACACCACATGCATTCATGCATGCGTGGCTGTTGGTCCATATGATTGTAGTCCCACCCCAACTCTCTTCGACAATAGTTATTGATGTATTTTGTCAAAGCTGAGAATATTGTTATTTGTAATTCTGATTTCTGAGACACCAGGGTAGGGACAGAAGCAAAGAGATGGAAAGGATTTGCGTGATTGTAGTACATGCAGGGCTCAGCAATACAGCATAAACAACTAGACAATGACATTAACAAAAGCAGGGTTGGAAAAACAAGAGGTTTTGCCTGCACGGGTATAAGAAATGGGCCATGGAAAGGTAATTACTAAACAGTATTCTTACGCCAATGATATCACTCGCTGATAAATGTCACTAAATTCAACTGACAATTTGCACAGCAATATTGTAGAAAGACTAATGTTATTTTTAACATCACTTTTCTACAATAATTTTTTTACAATGTTTTTCCTCCATTTATTGCACTCACATTACATATCTTATCTCAAGTGTTTTCTCTTCTTTTCTTATTTTTTTTCTTATTGTGAAAATTATTGTAAAAAAGTGTTGTGAGAAAAATATCTTATTAGAAAAAAGGAGGCAAGTGAAATTGGATTTTTTTCGCAGGTGAAGGTGGGAGAATGGGTAAAGGAAATGGGATAAAAGGTGACCATTAATAATAAAATATTTATTTTGATATAAATTTTCTATGTGAAATATAAATGTCGTTAGTCTCCATGTGAGTATTAGTAATTGTAATTACATAAAAAATTTAAAAAAGTCGTTCACGAGATGGGGAAAAATTGAAAGGAAAAAAGAAAGTACGATACAATTATGATTAGATTATGTAAATTTTTTGAGAATCTTTCTGTCTATATAATCATTGTTCTATACTTAATTAACTCGTTATTATATTTTGTGAATTCTGTATTACGAAAGTAAGAATTAGTAAATTAGAATAGATGTCTTATTCTAATTTTATAGCTCGGTACTATTTTAAAACTGAGATGTAAAGTTGTTATGTAATTTGATATATGAAATATTACTAATTGCTAAAAATAGTTTGTATATTAAATGAGTATTTGTTAATATATGGTTTAAATTCCTTTTTCATGTTTATAGTTTTGTGAATGTGTAGTTTAGGCTTTTATAATAATTTAATTGCACATGTAATTCTTATATTTTTTAAATTGAGTAATTTTGATTTCTTTAATCTATTATTTAAAATTAAAAGATAAATATTAATGTATTTGTGATTGATAATATGTGTGATTAATTAAAATTGAATTCTAAGTTTAACCTTTCTCAAATTAAAAATCTAGACATGTAATGTTTCGATTAAAGAGCTCCAATTTTAGTTTGGTTATTAAGAACAAATTTCTTTATTTAAAATTTTATTTGTTGAATTTATAATATCAAATACGTAATCAAGTTTTTTTAATTAACTCAAGTTTTTTTGAATTTAGAATTTGGACCTAATACAATCTTATAAAATTATTTTGTAAAGTGATGATTATTTCACTTATATAATTTATTTTGATTATATCACTATTTGACATGGGATATCCAACATATCCCCTTACATAAAAAATTGGACATCTCATGTTAGTTGGCATATCACTAATAACAATGTGATGACAGATGACTTGATATGTCTAACGACATTTATTAGAATATAATCTAATATCATTTTAGAATCGGATTATAAGGTGAGAGTTGCTTCTAAGAGTGTTTGTGATGCGGTTTGATTCGATTTTTAAAAGAAAAATCGTTCAAACCAAACATTGCATTAATATGCAATTTGATTTGAAAAATAATATTAAATTCAAACTAAATCAAATTATTTTTTTACGATTTGGTTTGGTTTGATTTGATTTGGTGGTTTTTGTTTGTTTAATTTATTAATACAATGTTAAATTTAATAACTAAATTTACATCACTATTATATTATTGATTTAGAAAACAATTTTTTTCTTTATCTCTATATAAAATATTTTAGTTGAAAAATAATACTTTTATATTATTATTTAGAATTATTCTTTAACAATATTTATATAGTCTTTTTGTAACACATAAAAGTAAATAATACATTTCAATTATAAAACAAAGAACTATAAATCAATTTAATATTTATTATTAATAGAATAACAAAAGTAACATATTACAAACATCTTATGGAAATAATTAAATTATAGATCACATATTATATCTATTAAAAGTTTAAAATAGTATTATGTAATACTCAATGTCTATTAAATAAAAATTGATATTAATATAATGTATAGTTTGATTTAGATTGATTTGATTTTAAAAGTATCATCCAAAGGTTGAACCAAATCGATCAATTATACAAAATAATGATTCAAAAAAATTCTAAAATAATCAATTTTTAGTAATTTGTAATTTTTTTGATTTGTTTATAATTTTATTTTAGGTTGATTTAAATTTTAACACCTTTAATTTTTTTTCTACTTATATACATTATTTTAACTATATCATTAAATGTGAGATATCTGACATGTATGGTTGGAGAATTTATATAAAAGAATAAATTTTAACTTTTAAAATAATTTTATAAGATTAAATTAGATTGATATGTAAATTATAAAAAGTCTCACTTTATTAAAATAATAATAATTAGGATATGCGTGAGGTTGAAATACAGTAAAATTAAGGTGACACTACCTATAGGAAAAAAAGAAGAAAAAGTAGGGAGACAAAACACTTTTTCTTTATCTATGTTAATTGTTTCTTCAAGGTGATGTTTACCCTTTAAACTGCAGTCATTCTGATGCCTTCAATACATTGATTTGACGAACACAAACAAACTAGCAAGATTGGACAATGACGTAAACGCAACTTAATTAATCACTTCATTATTAGCTGGAAAACAAAGTCGAATAACTGCGGTATAACGAATTTGATGTGTTTGGATTAGGAAATAGTTGTTGTATATATATATATATATATACAAAAAACACTTTTAATATTTTTTTCCCTAAGAAATTGACAACACACAATTATTTTTGTTAATGAATATAATAAATGCTAGGATACTATTACGCGTTTTCTGGTTTATAAAAAGCAAACACGTCTTAAATAAAGAGAGCCTTTTTCTTTTCGGTATGAGATAAATGCAAATAAACAAGTGAAATGTATATGCATTAACTTATTACGAGGCTATGTAGATTGAACATCAAATTCATTTGGTGGTTTTGTCCTACAAAACACTTGTTTACTTGAGAATTTATTGGGAAGGTTGATGGAAGCTGCATCCATGATGGTAGTGTCCATATTTTAGATTTTGACAACTTAGACGTGGGTCATTATTGGGGTCAGAAAATTTCTCCCTGAAAGGATCAATTAGTCAAGCAAAAGTACACTTTGCTACGTACATCTCTTTCTATTACAAAGCTAAAACAATTTTGTCATTCTTTAACGGATTAGCTTTTTTGAAACCTATCACGAAAAATTCTAAACCAGACGATCCAAAAAAGGACCGCAACCTTTTGTTTTTGGTGTAACATATTATTTAGACAACATCATTCTTGTTAACATTATGTGAATTGAAATTAGTCCTCTAAGAATAAACATAGACTGAACTGAGTAAATGTTGCTCAAAGAAACGTGCCCGAATCAGAATGAAACAAAGGGAAAAAGAAGTTTAGAATTGGGTACAAATAATGACTTACTAGTAAAAAGCCAACAAAGCAGTGTAAGTAGTGGAGTTCCTTTTTCCTTTTCGTTGCAACTTATTCAATAAAACAAAATTGGAAACAACAACGTAAATTTTACTCATTAGGTTCAATGATTCTCATTAAAGCTGGCTGTTATAAGAAAATAATAGGATGGTTAAGAAGTTAAGATAAACAAATAAGTCAATTAACACGGGGAACAAATATTCCCTTGGATTTTCTCAACTGTAATAAAGAATAAGTCAAACACCTTGGTTAGAATCTTCAAATCCTGAAAAATTAACAAAGGCAAGAAAATTAGTGATCAAGTGAAACTACTACCTGTTACTCCACTAAGTTATAGCACAAATTAATTTTAGTTACATTATCTTTTTTTACTTTTTATGAACTTGAGATATCTTCTAATTGAAAGTCTAATTACTAGTACTATTGAGATTTATTTAAAGGATGAATCACTTACACATGAAAATTGAGAATTGAGAATAGATGCGGTATATTTTCTTTGATCCACACAGCCATTATTCTACCTAGAAGGTTGTGAGCTGCAAATATCCATAATTAGTGCAAGCCCACAAACTCTGCAACTGAAAGAATGAGGCATAGAGAAGATTTAGCAGTTATACAAAGGAAAAAAAAAATGCAGAGAAACTGAGAAAACGAAAGAGGGGCAAAGGACAACCTTGTTTGAGAGTGTGAGGGTAACAGAATGTCCTAATCATCATTGTGGCTGGCAATTGCTCACTGTACTGCCTACCTAAAAGAGGAGGGGCCACAAGTCAAGGATAGGATAAGGCTTGCATGACATCTCAACTAGAAACTTTATTAGGAAGAACGACATGGTCAATTCCATTGCTGTCAAGAAATCTCTGAAATATTTATAGCATCAACTTCTTCGGACTCAAATTAATAGCCAAGAACAGACAATATTAGTACTTATTCCTTGAAATGGATCTTGTGGTTAGAAATGTCTACTTATTTGGTGGGAGTAGGTACGGCTAGACCTAAAATTTGGTCATTGAACAATTAACTAACTAATTTTGAAGACAGAGTCCAGCTAGAAGTTCTGTGAATATTGGATTTTGGCCTTCATTGAATTTTGAAGTTGTAGGAAATACAATTAATAGCAAAGCCAAGTTTGATTTTTTGTAAGCTAAATTCTAAAATGATGATCGAACAAGGTAAATAATATTTAGTGGAATTTTCTTGTTGATGTGAATTACCTTGTGTGGTACACTAAGCTGTTTCAGTTCCCTCAAATAGTCAAGTTGATCTTGTGGAATAAGAATTATAGCCAATTAGGCATTCATTAATAGTAGTTCAAATCAGTGTAGCCGTAACCATGTGATTGCGGAAACAACTCTTCTACTACAATCCTGGAACTGGAGCTTTTCTTTATTTGGTTACAGCTAATAGATTTAACTTCTGCCAAGAATATGCTATAAACTGGCCTATGATCAGAAAATCTTGACTCCCCACGAACATACGATAATTGGTGAAGGCCCCTTCCATACCACAAGATACGATCACACCTTCATGAATAGAAATTTGGTTTATTTACATAAATAATGATATAATTTCAAAATAATGATACAGGCGTTTCATTTGGCAATAGTATCATTTACTGCCTCCCCTCCCTTTCCTTTTACATTTATCACCTCATTGATTCTCACAAGATGCTATTTGCAAGAAAGAAAACTACCATGCTGGAGTTCTTCTCTTTTGTTTTGACCGTCTGTCATCGCCTGCATATCTGTCTGAATTGTTTGAATACTTATATGTTGGAGGGAAATATATTTTCCCTTCATTCCATCCTTCAAAGACTCGACCTTGCCTCTGCTCTATACACAGCTGAAAGAAAAAGATATCAAACAGTCGTATAAATTAGAAGCAATGTGATAAAGGAGCAAAGAATAATCAGAATTACTTGTAAAGGGACAAAGAAGTAACATGCCTGGTCATTCTCTAACAAAGTCTTCCAATCATGCATCTCAACAAGAGCTTTTGCTGCACGATAAGAAAGGGCTATCCGATAATTTAAATCCCCCAGCCAAATTATTCGGCTACACCAGTTAAACCAAAAGTTTAGTTCTTAACTAGGACACAAGTTAGCATTTAGTAGTGAATTTTATTTAAATCCACAATCTCCAAGTATCAGATGCATGGTATATATCAGTAGAGATGAGGGGCTTACTCATGTTCCAGAATTGTCTGAGGAGAATACTCATCACCAATGTCATGGACAGGGGGAAACCTTGTCTTTCTGAGAATCTCCATTACATCTGAATTTCTCCGTAACTCATCACCATCCTTTTGTCCAGAAGTCAAATGACTACAAATGAAGCAAAAGCTTGTTTGGTGCAATGACATACTAATTGATATTGATCCCTGGAAAATCCAACAGAATGAAATGGTCTCCTTCCCTAGTTCATTATAAACTCTGCTATTGAAATAGATTGTCAAATGTACCTTGTTTCCAAGATATCCCATCAACCCTCTGCCAACACAAGACACTTTCATGTTGTGAACATCATCTCTTATATCACTTTTCACCCAAACAGTTAGAAATACCCCAACCATTTGCTTACTAGCAACCAAACAGTATCTTGAGTGTCCTGTCTGTCTATCACTGTCCTCCGTAGAGAAACACCCGCCATACGATATTGGTGAATATTGTGTTGTAATTGGGGAGTCACCAGTGCCATTTTCTTCATCTGAGGAACCCCATCGATAATTGGGGTCATAGTCACTTGCTCTGTGACCAAACATCACTCTATCACAGACACTGAGACGGCGATCAAGGCAAGCTTGGGGCATTAACATATCATTGTCGATTCTCATGCTACGACTCAAGGATTGGAAGGATCTACGATGAAGGAAAGATGTTGCCTTCTGCCTCATTGATCCCTCAAAATCAGCATCTAGCTCTACAATAGGATCAGGGAGGGGTGAAGGAGTATGGCATCCACCACTTGTTCCAGGAAGGCTGTTCAGGGTCCTCCTAATAAGGGCTAGCCATTTTCTTGCAGGACCATTGTCTTCTGTTCCCAAAACATTACCAGCATTAAGAGGTACAATTTCTTGAAACCTACGTCCAAGAAAATGCAAAATATTTCAGTGTGTGAGCTTTTGCATGAATAAAGGAGATGAAACATTATGTGGTCAGTAATTTACCCAAGAACATAGATATCAGCAGGTGGAGATGTGTGAAGCCAATCTTCTAGACTCAAATAACTTGGAGGTGACTTCCCTGCTACATTCCAAGTGGCAACAAAGATTCTGTATCCAAAAGGGGGAAAAGAAGCTCAATAGAATAAAAATTCTTAAATTTAATCGCAATAGTAACAGCCGGTATAATGAAATGCAAAACACAGCTACATGAAGCATACCTATAGTTATACACATCTGCAACCTGAGCTTCATCATTCTTACCTCTTCGCAATCTGTCTGAGTACCATCTGCTTGATCTCTCTACGTATCAAAATGGATATTAAACATCTGCGATTAGTAGAATACAGAAGACTAGAAAAGAGAAAAAGAACAAGAATAAGAAGAAAGAAAAAATAGATTTCCAAAATTGCGGCACTAAAATGTGGTCTAAATTTCTTTTTATATCTTTATCTAGTAGAGGAGGGATTTGGAATTGTGGGTCCTAAGAGATATGAAGGTGAAGAAGATACTGAACCTGATTTGCTTCTCCTGATGGTGCATGCTTCCCTTTCTGAGTAGTTGCTGCTACACTCTTCATCAACACCTGTAAAAGGAAAGCCATAAAGTTAACAAAGCTGTGCTCTTTTCACGGTCACATTTTATCATCCTACCGAATAAAAAAAAAGCATAATTATTTTTTATACCAAAAGGGTAGAATTAGAAACCATGGAACCAGGAAAACAACAAAGGGCAGATCTTGTGCTGCAAGTAGCATACCCATTTAAACAGCCAAGAGTAAAAATATTTTAAAAATACTGTTTAGTACACACAAACAAATTAGTTGAACTAGAAAAAGAAAAAAATGCCTTTTTTGGTTTTAAAACAAAAGTTAAGATTCCCAATTAGACAGCCCTAGAATGTAGATTACATCAAAGTGATGGGAAAATTGAAGAATCACCTTGGGAGAGAACATCATCTGCCTGGAAATCCTCAGCTTTGCTCTTGATATTGAACCACTTCTTGACCAATGTTTTTGGCCAAGAAAGCTTGAACAAGAAAAACAGGGTAAGCATTGCCAATCCCAGAAATCAAATGCAAATGAATTTGAAGAGAGCTGGCATTTCTCAAACCTTGCTCTTCTTCGAGTTCTCATCTCTCATTGTTGGGACAAAACTCACAACTTCATGTAGCTTTCTCTATTGGCAGAAACAAAGGCTCTGAATTGATGTCACACTATCTATTATTCCCTCTTTCAATCAACGCTGGCTCCTTACTTTCATGAACGAAATGAGTGAGTGATCGTAAGTTAGAAGAAAATTTTATATCTCAGAACAGGACAACGTTAATTTCTGTTGAGTTTCATGTTTTGGTTTATTTCTCTCTATTCAAACAGATAAAAAAAAAAGGAGGGAAAATAGCTTTGGTGATCAAAGCAATGTGATGAAGCTGAAGAATATACAGAAGTAAGAGAAGATTAAGTGTTGTGAAGTTTAAGGTTTTGAGGGTAGAGAAGATGAAGTGATAAGGAAGAAGACGACAATGTAGAAGACATGAAGAGACAAGAGAAAGAGAGATGGAGAAACCTCGTTGAGGTACAGAGTGGAAAGCAGCGAATTTGAAGGGAGGCAAGTTTGGTTCTCTCTGAGTCTGAAAGCCTTTTACTTACAGCAAATCCAAGGCCTACCTTAACCACCCAACCTCTCACTCACAACTCAAACACTGTCTAGTAACTCTCTTAACACGTTAAAATACTCATTTCCAAGCAAACAACATAGTGTAGTATGATACACGTATAATTGTATCTTTTAAACATGTAATTAAGGGTTTAATTTTTATATACGTTTATATAAAAAAAATGTTTAACAAAATTTGAAGAAGGTTAGTCTTTTAGATAGATGAAAAATGATACTTATATAATAAACTGTAAAAGAAATATAATCAAGAAAAAAAAAAAGAAAAAGGAGTTTACATGTAATAAACGATGATATAATGAAAAGAAATAAATATAATAAACAATATTGTATAAATTATTGCATTTATAACGTATCACTGAATATATATTTAGTATTAAAAAAATAGTTGTTAATTAACAAAAATTAGTTTTTAACTTTTTATAAAAGATACAAAAAAAAACTCATTTTTATCATGTTATTTTTTTTAATTTTTTTATTTATTTTAGTTCGTACAAATAAGATGGTTTATAACAATTTTATAAAATATTAGCCATACCACTTTAATCTTAATTGTATAAGACATTTACTTAAATTTTTTATTTTATTAAATGTCATTTGAATTTTTTTTATTAACATTAAATATTAAATGAAATGATGTTTAGGAAAATAAAATAAAAAAATGATAATTAAGTGTTTAAATTTTCAGAAACTATTTTACTTAAAATGTATATTAACCAACTCTTATATACACAAATCAAACATTCAAACATTAGATTAGGCGTGAAGAGTGTATAGCAGTTTGAAAATTTTTGGTTATCGAAGACTGGTAGTTGTGCCATGGACAATAAAGTTAGGTTTGGTCTTAATATCCAAGCATTGGTGACCCATCTTACATTTGGCATTTAGGAGAAAGCAGTTAAAGAAGATAAAAGATAAAGAGGGTGTGTGGAGGATTGTTTTCCTCTTCCTTTTCGCTTGTTCTTCCTTCTTTAACTTCTCTCCTTGTTTTGACATTGTCTTCTATACACACGACAAAAATCATTTATATATTTTCTCTTTGTCCACCTATTTTCTTTCTTATTTTTCCGGTTTGTAAAAGCCTATCGGGGTTCAGGGGTAGGTTTGAATCCACCAGATTTGAGATAGTATCTTATAAACATCGTGCATGTGGCATAGTTGAAGAGAATGTTTCATGTTTCATGTTTCATGTTTCAAGGAAAATTGGAGAGGACTACTTCTAATTCCAAGGCCACGCCTTTTGTAATTTTTAGACTTTTATTTGACAAGTTTGCCATGAGTGAATGTTAATGTGAATATTCTTTTATATATATAAATATGAGATGTTTTTGTTTTTGTTTTTTTTATCTCGTGTGTTGGAGTTGGCAAATTCAAAGAACTCATTGGTTCTACAAGCTACATAACACCATGTCTCCTCAAAAACTTCGTTTATAGCTTTTTGATTTGGAATATTATTGAGCTAATGAAACTTTGGCTTTTGTTTTTGTGTGAACCTTAGACTCATCATGTCCAAGAAGACAAAAGGCAATTTTTCCACATAATGGATCTCGTATTGAGTACTTTTCATTTTGTACAAGCTCGCACTTGCACATGGATCAGTGTATTATGCTTTGCATGAGGTGACGCATCGTTCATCAGCAAAATGCATATTTATATTTTCATATTATATAAATAATTTAATCTGAATATATTCTCAGGATAATTTTTTTTATATTGTTATTCAATCACTTATAATAATTATTTATAAAATATATCTAAAATGAATTCTAATTAATTAATATTTTACACGGATGACACATAAATATTAATCTCTCATATAAAATAGTATCTTGTTAGGCCATTGCAAGTCCCTGACTAGAGTTTACAATTAATCTTCCTATACTAAACCCACGTGAAAATATGTAATCTCCTTGACATAAGTGAAACAAACCGTCTATCTATAAAACCATAGTGAAGTTCTCTTATTTCAATGACCTTTTGCGTTTTTAATATCAATTAGCTCTTAAGTTTTGATGATGGAAACTTCAAATCATGAATTTATTCAAGAGGGGAGATTCAAAGAACCCCAACTCAATATTTCAGTTGGAATTTCAAATGAACCCAACATAGTGACCCACTAGCTTCAGTGAAGCTTCCACTACCACCATATAAGCCTTACCCCCAATAGTGCATAAGTTGGCGAGGCCAGTACATGTGGTTGTCCCAAAATACCCTGCTTTGCTAACTATACGTGTCGTGTCCTGTCACCTTATCATATGATATGATCACACTACGAGAGAAAAATAGAAGGAATATTTAGTTTCTTCAGGAATATGTATTTCCTCTCTTTTTAAAGTGAAGCACTTAATAATATGTAGAATCTTTTTTTTTTTCTAATTTAAAAATTGTTTAAAAGTTAAAAACAAGAAAACTCACTATATAAAGAAAGAATACTGTAAGGGAACAAATGCTATTAGAATACCAAAAATTTACTCAAAATGAGTTATGAAATTAATAATAGTTTGCGAGTTATCCTATAGCTTCTAGTCAAGCACAATACGATCAATATCTAGTCAAGCATAAAGATTCATATATATGAAATTAAAATTCACAAATAAAATGAGTTTTTTTTAAAATAAAATAAAAAACAAAAAACGCATAACATTTTCAAGTAGTTATGCAACATTAAATTTTAATCATTTATATACAGCTGTATAACTTGAATTTATTACGGGACATATGTATGTATATATGAGGTGGTGTTAAACGAAAATAGTTTTGTTTTTTTGATGATGTAAATCGTCTTAGGAATGATTCGCCAAACATGAAGTTACAAGTCAAACATTTTCATTTGGGAAATTGGAGCTCTTACGCGTTTGATAAATGCACAATGTTGGCTAAGAATCATATGTATATCCCAATCCGACAGGTGAAAGGTCACCGTTGCATATTTTCTTCCTTTTCTTTCTTTGTTCCCTTCATAATAGTGCCAATGATGCTTACAAGAAAGTGCAGTATCAAAATTAAATATGAATGGGCCCAATTCATGGAATGCACAATAAAGGGGATAGCGTTTACCCTACAATTTGAATCTTCTAAATTGCCTTGGGAAAGGTTGCTGCCTTATAGATACTACATTGTCAAGAAGATTGGAATTTATCATCTACAGAGGGCTCCCTATTATTGGAGTCAATTATGAATCTCTCTTATCATTGATTAGGGTTTTGCATTCTCTCCCTTTCTTTTAATCATTTTCTACAATAAATTAACAAAACTATTTGTAGAGTACTAGAGTATTCTCCCACGTGATTGTCATATGGCAACAACTAAATGTTTTATTAGAAATGAAATTGTTTACAACTAATAATCTTAGAATCATTCATGTTTCTCATACTATCTTTTTCACTTTCTAAACATATTCCCCTTTCTTTTAAGAATGATAAATTTTACAGATTTTCAGTTGTGCTTTTGTATGAGTTATTAGAGGACAATAAAAACTATTATTTAGTTATTTTATAAACCATTGAAATTATTTTTATATATGTGTTGAATGAATAGTAGTGTGAAACAATACTTTTTTAAAAATATTTCTTTGCACCATTTTCTAACATCTTTTACTACACATACTTATTTGAAAAACATAAGCTTTTTGAGAATTGTATTTCTGTTGTTTTATTACTATAAAATAAGATAATAATTGAATGGTTTAATAATAACATAAAATAGAATCTCTTTTATGAAACTTTTATTAGATGAGATCCTAAATCCTAAATAATTTTTGTTAACGAAATATGTTTTATCATAAAGAAAAAGTTTTATAAAATGAACGGCAAGATTATAACACTTGACAATCTCGTGTTTTTATTCACATGAGAGAATTCTTTTTCGACCATAACATTGTAAAAACTTGCAATACAAATAGGTACTTATATACCAAATATATAAAGATTATTTTAAAGAATGGAATGATTTTCTCACTAATAAACAAAAAATTGTGCTAAGTCGATTCTGAATGAGGTAGAAAAAATGGTTGATAGATTAACGAGGCAGTCAAAGGATGATATTTAATTGTACTTTAACTAAAGTAAGTTAGACCTAGGATGACGGGGTCTTTCTATTTCTTTTGCTTTTGCAGCTTTGAAAATTTTCTTGTTATTATCGTACCTTCCTTTTCTCCCTAACCCCTCTTAGCAGTTTGATATGAAGGTGTCAAATTGGGCTTCTGAATTTTATTTTTCTTGTGTCCTTCATAATTTATTTTGCTGTCATTTTCTTCACAATCTGGCAAAGGAGAGATGTAACTGGTACTGTTGTACACTTGCACTTGGTGATATAGATAGATACTGATGTAAACATCATGGCTTTTACTTCCTCAACTACATTTTTATACATACGTATGTCCTTACAGTACAAATTATTAATGACAATATGGACTATGGACCACCACAACACTTAATACTTTGACATAGCTAAACGCATTTTATTTTATTTATTAAAAAAAAAAATCATCAGCAAAAGTTTCTCCAGCTATCACGGTATTATTCTTCCCTCATAAATTTTCTTTTCTTGGTCAATCAAAATTTGGACTTATTATTGCTCAATCATGGGGGCCATTACTTGAACGGCCTTATATATACAATTTTCTTTCCTTAAATCTCAGTTATCTGAATAATTGAAAGCAGACTACAGTTGTTCAATTCTAATCATATTGGAGGACACTTTTTTGGCACACACATATAAGATGGAACTCACCATGTGTCAATTTAACACACTTTTTCTTTATTTTGTGAGAGTATCATCACAAGACCAAAAACGTTAAGGCTGGGACTTGTTACATAAGCCCATAAGGGACATTTGATGCTACCATAATACATAGTTTTTTTTTTTTTTTTTTTTTACAGCGCCATATTACATAGTTAAGAGCAATTCAAATGGTGGTTTGAAATTTGAATCCTACTTTTCAGAATGAGAAATAGTAATAAAAGAAGTTGTATCTTTAGAAGAAATGATGCGGGATAGTAAATAAAAATGACCATATGTAGAAGCTATTGTTACATTACTGAAAAAATGAAAACAACAGAGCTAATTAGTTCAACTTTAGTAAAGTAAATATGCATATTAATGAGAATTAAAAATGTCAAATAGTTGCGAGGTTCATATTAGTGAATTTTCAAAGTTATACCTCTAATGAAAAATGTTATTTAAATTGTATAAAGTTTGAAAACTTTTACGATAACTATGTTTTTGTCCAAGTAGTAAAAATTTGATTTCTCTTTGACAAGGTCTTGAATTTGAATTTTATGATTGACAAAAAAAAAAAAAAGCACTAAAAGAGACATTCCTTAATTTTTTTTCTTTTTATTTCAGCTAATCACAATTTTTTTTAATATCAGGTAAAATGTTTTCAAACTTTTCAAAACTTATAAATATGTCACCTTCCATATATAAATAGTAAAAAAATCATTATTCATTTGCAATATTGTATTTTTCGGTTGATATACGCATTATATTTTTTAATATATTAATATTTTAATAAATAAAATCTTTTAATTTAGTTTCTTTTACTCTTCGACGTTTCTTGTTTATAGTCATAAAAATATAAATAAAATAGGAATAGTTACTCATTTAGTTCATATAAGTATACAAATATTACCTTTTAGTCTATATATTTAAAATTAATTTTTTTTAGTCTCTATATAAGTATTTTTTTTTAATTTCTGAAATTACAAAATAACAAGAATTAAAAAAATTTGTGTAATGACAAAAACTAAAAAACAAATATCTAAAAGTACTTCTATAGATACTAAAATAGATATTTTTTAATATAAGAACTAAAATATAAAATTTATATAACTATAAAAATTAAATGAGTAATTTGTTTAATAAAATACAAATACATTTACTAAACCTCGTCTATTTGCAGTTTTAATAAATTTAATAATTGAATTTATGTAAAAAAAGGAATTTGATTTAAAATTTGAAGTTATAATTTCAAAAAGGAAATAAATGTAAAGAAAAATGGTAAATTACATCCCTATCTCTTAAGGGATTTTTAAATTACATTCACTTAGCTTTTATTTTAAACTATATAATTGATTTTTCTCCATTTTAATATAAATAAGAATTTTAGAGATTTTTTTTTTGCAGTAATTCTCAACATGATTAAAAGATACTTTTAAATATTTATTATATTTTTGTGATCTTAGAAGATGAGATGAAAATTTTAGATATAATTTCAAGGTCAATAATAAAATTATTTAAAATTTTATTTTATCTTCTAAAATACTTAAATCAATAATACGACTTTCAAAATTAGTTATTTATGACATAAAAATTGTAAAGTAAGTTAATATATCATTAAAAGATACTTTAGTAATTATTCACCTCTGTTTATATTAGAGGAAAAAACTAATATTTAAGAAACTCTCATGGAAAAATTTATTATCTTGATTTTTGTAAATAAAATATTGTTTCATACGTGCATGCAGGTCAACTTACAAGTTCTTACTTTTAGTTTTATCAATAATTAATTTGATTAAAAATCTAATTGATCATTTATAATAGATTTTCTTCTTATGTTTATTTCATACACAAAACTTAAATTTAATATTTCATTTGAAAGATTTGAATTTAATTTTATTTTGATCAATCTAATGTTAGTTTACTTAAATGAAATATTGTAATAACAATTGTTTTTAAATTAAAATTTTGACCAGCACAGAATATCCTCTCTTTTTTATTTTAAAAATTACAACAATAATAATCTTAGGAAGAACCCCACGGTAGAATTGACTATAGTGAAGAATAGGTGTGATCTATACTAGAAAAAGATCTTACAAAAAGAAATAAAAAAAAAGTGCATAGTCGTTGGTATTGGAAGTAGAAACAGCATTGTGCAGAGTAATGGAATACCAGAATGGGCCCAACATTATTCAAGTGATAAAGCAGAACAATGCAGAGAAGCAAAAAGGGAATGTATATTTTTTGGACCCTTCTCAACTTTGAGGTTAGTGCCTCAGATTGGTGGCATGGAAACCTCAGCATGAACCTGTACAACAAGATCACATGACATATGCTTTGCCAAACTCAACTTAAGGATACAGATGGAGCATTGGAGCTGTTAAGAGTTACATAAATGACTTGCAGTTTGTGTGAAAAGATTAAAAAAAATAATTAAGGCTGTTGTGTTGACTTTATAAGGCTGATATTGATGGTGATGTTGATGTGAAGCTTTTTACCATGGGTAGAAAATGAGAGGGTTTTCCACCTAAACAGTTATTGTTATTTATGGTTGAGTAACTTGAGACCATTTCATTTCCTCGTTTTCATAGAACTAGACAAAAGATATTTTCTCTATTTGCCATGCTTTACCTAAATAATTTGCCATGCTTTTTGCATCATTGTCTTTAATTCCTGCCAGGCCAAACCCACGCATGCAACCCTTTCTTGCATGTTGGATCATCTCATCAACGCTTGTTAATTTATACTAGTCCAAGGTACATTTTGGCAACTGTGTAGACAACATGATTATTTCTCATATCAGAAAATTTCACAAATATATTCTTTACTTTTCAACAAGTTATAATGCTGCATTATAGAGGAGACACATTACACACCTAGGGGACCTAGGAAAAGGACATGGTATGCGTGAGAGTAAAACCGTGGCCTGATTTGGAAAGTGAGCTTTAGGTAAAAATATTTCACTGGCCTAAGATTGCCATAAAGAAGGCTTCTTTTATTTATTTATTTTTTCTTTTTCTGGATCTTTGCTTTAACCTGGCACTGCAACAGACAAAAGATTGCACAATCTTGGCATGCAAAACAGTGCTCTCAAGCTTTTATGGTTATCCATGATGTTCTTGACTGTTAATATTCAACTTGTTCAATTTTTTTTCCTTTTCTACTTTTCTTGGTGAGTACCATTTTAGTTTGTTTTATGTTTTCAATATCTGTGTTGGCCACTGTAATTGTTCGTACAACATATAACCATTTGGTAACATTCCCCCATCATCAGCTTAATTAATTAACAAGAATGCCTATAGAAGGCTCGTGATTTGAATATCACAAACATATCATTATTTTCTATATATTGTGTCATTAATCTTTTCACTCCACACACAACATCTGTTGGCTAAACCAGCTTCACACCCTTCTTCCATCCTTAGGCTCAACCGTTTGGTCTTTTAGCCTTGTACCATTTAGAAAAATTCGTACGTGCTGAGACATATAGTACACATTGGCAGATTCCTTTGGTACAACAACAATGCTCTTCAAAATGAATATGCAAAACTTAAACTTTCCTAACATGTTAAAACAAGTTTGAATTCATGAAAAGTAAACTCTATTTCTTACTCGAATCAAAGTTAAATCTAACTCGAGTAAGTTGGATGCGCTGCTACTACATATGTCAAGATTCTAATTATCAGTGGCTAAGATTTAAAGTAAATTTTTAAAAATATTATTTTATATTAAATAAAAAATTATATGTTAAATATTTTTTATCAACATATATAATTTTTCTTGTCAATTTTTTTTATATATAAAAACTAATAGTAAATACTATTTTTATTAATGAACATAAAATTTAAATTTTAGTCACTTTATCCTTAAATCACTCTCTGTCCTAAGTTAAAAATGTGAGGCATTTAATCAATTTTAACTATTTAGGTGCATAAATTATATTGTACACCATATATGCACCAGAATTTTAGTATCAGTTTTTAAACATTGCTTGCGTCAATCGAGTTGGAGGCAGATTGATTATTAATGTTATTTAATTGGAAATAGGCATCTCTTTCATTTCATGCAGTGGCCACAACTAAGAAATTTTCAAATACTTTGTAAATATATATTTTGAGAACATAGGATTGTGTTTAACTCAATTTTAAAACTAAATCAAATTTTAGTTATATCATTAATAAAATACAAAGTTTTTTAATATATTTTTGTCACTCTAGGGATTAAATTAATATCTTAAACTTAAATTTTATAGAATTGGATATCTAGAAGGATTCCAATAACAGTCTGATAATAAATGACTTTATAATTAAACAAGAATTATTAAGATAGATTTTAATATTATCTAAAAAGTTGAATTTAAATCTAATTTAACTTGAATAAGAATTATCTATCTATATATATATATATATATATTACTAATTAACGTGGATGTTCATCGCAATTAAACAATAATTTTGGGCATCAAAGTTTAGACGCAGTAGTTCACTTTCTTTGGTGGCATATTCGATGTTTTAAATACGCCACCCTCAAATTAGATAGGTTGGTAAAAAGTTAGGTGGATATTGTCCATACTTTATTTGGTTGAATGGAGAGTGTTGAAATAGTAGTTCTCTATTTATCGGTGTTAATTTGTAGTTATTCCTAGTTGTACGCTATACTGCAACTCATCTGTGTTCATTTAACTCATGGATTTTCTTTCAAACCCTTTACACAATAACGATAAATAATAAATTACATTAATAACGATAACTTGGATACGACAATATCTCTCATTTTACCTCAATATTTTATGGAAAATAATCCACAATGTCCATATTATGCAAAAGGGATGGCATGTTCAATGTAGAATAGTGTATCATCATCTTTCATGAATTGCCAAATGCATCAGCATATGTCAAGAGGGATTAATGGTATTATACTATGCTTAATTGATCATTTGTTCATAGCTTGTTTGGATAAAAAATAAAGCACATTAAATGGAGCAAATTAAATATTTGTATTTGGCCCATTATTACAATCTGACTCAACTAGCTTCAACTCTTTGCATAAGCATGGGACTGTTCCTAAGCCAAATGCACGCCTTTATTCGCAGCAATATAATAGAACACAGCTCAAACTCTTCTTTCTGCATAATTTTTTTAAACTATAAGCATTAAAACAAAAAGCTGCTGTACTATTTCTCGGAATCAAAATGAAAATGTGATGTTTTAAACTATAAAACACGGACATCATTTATGAAGGATAATTTTGCTCGAATCTTGTACGATCAAAATAAACATAGAAAAATCTTTATAAAAATTTAAGATAGATACATTTTTAAGATTCGAACTTGAATACATTGGTTAGCTGAAATAACCCCACTGACTGATGCTCTTTTTTGTATAATTAATCAGTACCTATCATCCTAAATAATAATAATAATAATAATAATAATCATAATAATAATATTCTATAATTCTATAACAATTATAAAAATGATACTCTCTTTTTTTTTTCTCGACATTTTTTAAACTATTTTGTTAATTAACTAACCTAAACTGCATAACCATTATGCGTTAATTGTGTATAAAAAATACTCCACCAACCACATAACATCCAATTTCAAAATAATTTTACATTCTCGTGTCATATTTAACTTCCATCATCTCTTTATTTATTTATTTTTAAAAATATACAGAGAAATACGAAGTGCTTCTTTTCTCCAAATAATACTAATACTAATAATATGACTTAAACAAATTATTTTATTCCTACAATTTTATTCCTTTCATCCTTTCTTCATTTTAGTCTCACCTCATTATTTAGATTCCTAAAAAAATGTAAAGTTTTAATAGAGATCCATAATATATTAGAAAATTTTAGGCTACATTAAACCTAAATTTTCCAATTTCTATTAACAAAATTATCACAAATTAGAAATCCTAACATCAGAAACTAAAATTAAAAAGTTAATAAGGACAAAAACAATTAAAATGACCAAAGCAAAGCTAATTATATTATAAAAATTAAAAAATATTTAAGCCCAATAATAAAATTATCATACGCTTTTGCTATATATTTTTCACCAAGAAATAGTTTCCAAATTTATTTTATTTTATCGGTTGTCCACGGTCCATTTTATAATTCGCCAACACAGTAATCCCTCACGATATTTAATGAAAAATACAAATTAAAGCTGAACCTTTTTTGGAAGTAGCATACTATGCATATACTATATTCAGGACAAAATTGACTCTATACCATGTTCATCACATATAATTATGGGGTTTGTCATATATTAAGAAAGTCTTAAAAGTGCATTACGTACTCCATAATCATAATGTCAAAATAAGGGTTGCTTTTAACCTTTATACCGAGCAGTATTATGTTTGAATTACCGCAACATTATAGATATCAACCCAGTAATTATATAAAATACTGCAACCTCACGAATGTTTATGCTTGTACATAGTTATGGATTATAATTTATAGATTATATATTTGGAGACAAGGTATATTAAGTTTTAGGACAATTATAACAAATAATTTTGACAAAATCTAGTCTATACATACATTATGCATAAGTTTAATAATAAAACATCAACTAGCAATTCTGTTAACAATTATCAATATACAAGTTCCTCTTTTATGCTTTAAACTTTGAAATCTTAATTTTCTTATATAGTACATTTGTTAGCATTTTTGTTAAAATATTAATTTGGCCATAAAACTAGTTTAATCTTAAAGATTAAAATTTAAAAATAAAAATATTGCACGTCCCAAAAAACAAGAAGGAACCAAATAGACAAAAAGATAGGAGAGCATGACTATTCATCCCGTGAGTCTCCTCACTCAACAGCATTTTTGGTTAGGAAAATGTTTAAGATATTAATAATCCTAAATTCTGTTATAATAAAAATTACTAAAATTCTGCATAAGTTAAGTTGCCATGTTTTTTTGTTTTTCAAAATTGAAGAGAAAAGGACAATAATGGGCATCTTTCTCTTGATCACAGACTGCGATTTTCAGGTTGCTAGCTCCAAGGGCAAAGCATATTCCAAGTTGCATTGACCAATATTGAAAATGGATATATTCGCTAATTAGCCTAAACATATTCATGGTCCTATCTTAGCCCTGAGAAGCAACATGATCCAGTGCATTGGCCCCCCTTTCTGATGACAGGGCAGTCATTCTTTGGCAAGAATAGCAGATTGACTGCTAGACAGGGTCATGTATATCTTCCTAATAGTAGCTGGAGTTGTTCTGCAACAGCCACCAACAAGGGAAGCCCCTAACTCACACCATTTATTTACATATGAGATAAAATCTTCATCTGTAACACCAGTATTTTGCTGCAAAAACAATATCAGTATGACAGTATACATAATCCAAGAGATATCCCAAAATATTTTCTTTAAAATGATTGAATCTCTAAGAAATTATCTCCAAAGATAAGGATGCGTACAATATGAAGTACTTGTCAACTTTAACAAACCATCCAAGTTCATGAACTTGTAAAATACAATAAATTAGATAAACAGAGCTCAAAACAGATACATAACTTAAGGAGTCAAAGTTAGGTTAAGCGTAAACTTTTCCTTTTCTGCATTCATGTCCGCCTGGGTTCCATTAATTTCTTATGATATCATGTTACGTGCACTGTTTGCTATTGTGTTCCAAGAAATATAGAAAATTGCACAGGCTGAACATGATTAAATAATCGCTAATCTGTCTTAACTATGTCCAACATGGTCTAAAGTCATGTATCACTAGTACAAGAAAATGGTATAGTTCCATAACAGCAATACAAAAACCTCACCAACATGAGTGCACACATTAATTTCAAAATCACTACAAATTTATCAACTATCCATCATGTAAGGTTAAATGAGAAATCAAATTTTACTTTAAGGCTTGAATAACATTTTAGTCCCAATAATATAGGGTTGTTTTTATAAGATCCTCTTAACTTTTTGTTCCTGTATTGGTCCCTATAATTCTTTTTGTTTTATTTTTGTCCATCATGTTATTGTTCCAGTTCCTATAAAATTGTGAAGTTTCGATACTAGTCCTTATATTCAAAATTTTCATTTTAGTCCTTGCTATTAAGGAAACATTAGGCTATTTTCTAATCTCTATTAACCAAGTCATCACTTAACCAGGATAGGGATCCAAATGAAACAACATTTTATAGGGGCCAAAAAACAACCCTATATTATAAGGGCTAAAAAACTATTCAAGTCTTTTCCTTAAGGTCTCCATATCTACTTGTATACGATTATTAATAAAAGGATGTGAAATCTGTCATTCCATACGAGTACCAAGCTAACACTTACACTAAGACTCCTACTTCTGAGCAAGTTTCTATTTTAAATGATAAATCACATATGACACAACAATCTGAGTCAGTTGGACAACTAAAATGAATAAAATGATTTCATCAAAAAGGAAAAGAGAAGGAATAGGCACAGACATTTATTTTTACTCTTTAATTAGGTTTGCCTTTACAGTTTCTTTATTTTATTTGACAGCATATGAATTGATTTAATTCAAGCAGAATAATTTCCACAATCCAATTTTCCAATTTTATATGACAATTTAGATACCATGGTTTTATATTCTGTAATTGATCTTTTTTTAATTTGTAAGACAAAGTAAGCCAGCCTGTCCTTTAAAATGTACTAGTACAACCACGTGAAACGAACTTACCACCCACTCCTTTAGGTCAGCATCATAACTTTCCCCACTGTTTGGATATATAACAATTGGTTTTGTAGTCACCTGAAGATATTATATGTGAATCAAGGATAAGTATTCCACAAAGACAAGTCCCATAACTATAACAATATAATAGCTTATACGCCAGCGCATTTCCTTACATGAAAGTAAACATAAAAACAAGGGAAAAAAGATATTATCTACATATCTAGAGCAAAAGTACTTTACTCAAAGAAGTTTCCATTCATATAAGCCATCTTCATAAAAAAAAATAGTAAAGAAAAGTTGAAGACTTTTTACAATATTATGCAACTCTTGAACGGTTGAACCTATACAGATTAACATCCATGCGTATTTATTATCCACCCAAATATACATGACTTATCAAAATGAAAACTTAGCAACATGAATACTAACACTCTTAGAACTAAAACTGCAGTAATTAATAAAGACCTAAAAGAGTAGGAGAGGCTGATAATAACAATACTATGAATATGATAAGTAAAAAATAAGCTCAACAGTTAGCTTACACACAACATATTCAGTTGGAAATGAGAGAACATAAGTTTTACCTTCTTAAGCAAAACAATCAGACCATGTATAAATCTAGGCGGGGTACAGTTGATTCCAACAGCGACAACTTTATTACATGATTCAGCAATAGAGACACATTCCATTAAAGAATCACCACTAACAACATTAACTCCATCCTTAGAATTAAAAGAAAACCATGCTGGAATCTTTATGTCCTCTTCTTCCAGAAGCTGAGTATAAGCCTGCTTAGTCAATATGTATAGTTGGGTAAATTCAGGAGTCAAAGACAAAAATGAACATTGCAAGTGAAGACTTACAAATTTTAATTGTCCAAGACTAGTATTTACTAGATAACTGTAGTTTTGTACTTGTTTCAAGAGTTTAATTGATTATATATGCCTTGGTGAGTTACTCATTATAATTTACTTTACTAGTGATTTTACCCTTTCACCAAAGCAATGGAAACTCCAGAATATAAATTTAATGCTTTCTCAGTTTCCTGTGGTCTAAGGAAGCAAGGCAGAATTTAGGCCAAATTTGGTTCTGAAGAAAGGTTGCATGCGTTGAAATTTGAAAGAGAGTAATATTTCGACAGGAGCAGTTTTTTGCTCTTTTCTCTATCCAGAAATACTGCAGTTTAAACTAAACATTTAAGCAAAAGGGCTATGAACAGCAACAACACATAGAATGAGGGGTTAAAAAAAACAGAACCTGATTGACAATGAGGCTTCATTTTTTATAACATGGATAAACCTTGCATAGTAATATGCCTGTAAATGACATGCATTACTAATGCTATCGTCTGAAAGTAATGTCAACATGTTTATATGTTTAATTTAGGGATTTCTGGTATGAGCAGGATTGCTATTTGTTTTGGTTGCTTTTGTTAAAAACTTCTTCACTCAAAGAAAACATCCATCAAAAGTTTATGTAATTCACATTTCAATGTAACATGGAACAAAAACACAACCAAAATGAATTGTACAAATAAAACAGAATTTCTTCGATCATCAAGAGTTTGATTACCCCTTCCTTTCATTATCTGGATTTTAAGGTTATTGCACAATAAATAAGCAAGTCATTCGATAGCCACAATTATAAGCAAAGCAAGTTCATTTGACTGAATTACCCTTCATTGAAATACTCAAAATATTATTATGATTCTATTGATATTCTCTCACTCATAAATATTAAGGGTAAAGTTATAAAAAAAATTATGCTTCAATAATTTTAAGAGACAGATAACACTTTCTACAGAGATAAAGAGAACCATGGGAGTAGATTTTAGCCTTTGGCTGTCCAAAGCTTTAGAATACCTCAGCTTCAAGCTTATTAGGCACTGTTTCAAATGCAAGCAGGTCAGCACCTGAATCTGCTAAAATTTGAACTCTTCTCTGATGAAAATCTTTAAGAGTTTCCACCGTAATAGCATCACCATAATCCCCACTGATAAAAACAAAATATCAGTAAATGTGACGATAAAAAAAATATAATTTCTATCAGTGGTGAAAACAGCATCAAAACTTTATCAAACCCCAACCTTTCTAAAATGTTAATGATGATCCTAAGCAGAAAAAAACTCAAAACTGTAAGCACAAGATGGACCTAGAAATTCATTTCATACAACTTTCTGATACCATTCCCTTTAAGAACAAGAAAGATTTGTGCCAAAATAACCAATACAAAGCTAAATACACAACCAGGGAAACACAGCATATAATGATCATGAGTATCATCTTGTTTGTTAGTCAATAAATGGGCTACATAACAGATACAAGAAAACAAAAATAACAGAGAATGCTAAGATTCAGTTTAGATAAAATTCTCCATAAGCAGTTATATAGAAAAAGAAAATAAGAAAATAAAATGAATTGAACCTCTCTCAATGAACTAAAATCAACTTATACACTTTAGCTTTTGGAGAAATTAGATGCTAACACTTCCATAAAAGGTAAGTGCATAAGTTCATTTTAGCATATAAGAGAAGTTCAATTCATTTTACCTCCTTTTTCTTTTTTCTATATTACTAGATTCATTTCACCTGTACTCTGATCCATCGGCCAAATAAGCCCCATAGCTCCCTACTGATGCAGCGACCAGGATAGGCCGATGTTTGAGGATTCTACCATCAGCCCCATCACCGGAACAGCATGCAGCACAGTTTTTATAGTAAACTTCACGCGCCTCGCATGCAATTTCAACACTCCTCCTGAGCAAGGTTTCACTCTCTTCATCAGAATAGCCTTTGGCTTTAAACCCTTGAATGGTGGCCTATGAACAAACAAAACAACTACCTCGACTTCAGCATTAGCAAGAAAGAAACAAAGAAATAAGACACTGCTCAACCAAACCAACTCACTTGGTAAGATGCCGTGATTATAATGTCCGCACCATTTTCCAGGTAATCAAGGTGCACCTGCTCCATTAAGTAACTCAATCATTATTTTCATTTGCAATTGGAAAAACAAATCATTCAATTAAGCTAAAAATAGTGACATTACACGAATGGCTTAACAAAGATATAAGCAAAAGATAAAATAAAAATCAGTGTCGTTAAACCTCAAGATTAGCATAAATGAATTAATATTGTGATGACATGAAATGATGAGATCACAGAGATTAATTAAAATAAAGTAAACGGTGAGTTTGAATCGAAAGGAAGGAATGTACCTGGCGAATGAGGTGAGGAGAAGAAAAGAGGCACTTGGCGCTCCATAGGGGATCGTTGAGGTCGGCGCCATGGCGCTCCAGCTCCGTCGCCAGACCGCCGTCGATGACGGCGGTGCCGCCGGTTTGACGGAGCAAATCTGTTATCAACGACGACATTTTTACGCCGGAAAGAGAAAGTGGGTTTTTCGAATATTTATTTGTAGCTTTACCTTCTAACTAAGGCCCAGCCCAATCTCTATATGTATACGTCATGGCCAATCTCACACCAATAATAATCTCTATATGAATAAGTCAAAATTTAAATTTTTTCTTTTTTTATTGATCATTTTTAATATCTATAATTTTAATTTAAATTTTAATATTTTTAAAAATTTATAAATAATTAGAAATGAAAATATATCATAATATATATTATTTATCATAAATTTAAAATAAAATTTAT
>JAMLFT010001428.1:0-30877 GCA_026544285.1 Pachyrhizus erosus
AAATGATACCTAAATCACTTTGAGATCAAAAGTGATTTATTTTAAAATTAGAGTGACAAAAATAGATTTTTTTAAAAAAGAAATTATAACTAAACTTTAAAATTTTATAGGAATAAAAATATATTTTATTCTAAAAATTAATTTAAAGTCTAAAACTTATTTTGAATTGACGTAGTTTTATATAATATTGTATTAAATAATATTTTATACACAAATACAATCAAACAAACAGATGAATAAATAAGGATGGATAATCAAGTAAAAAATAAAAAAAAATTGGTTAAAATAGGTCCATTCAGGCATGTGAGGATTGCAAAATAATTTTTTTGTAAAAATTGGCACCCTACCAGCATAATCACATCACTCATCTTCACATCCCTGCTTTTCTAATAAATACAATTTATTTTATTGTTTTATCCTAATACATTAATTCAAGTTTTTAAATACTATTTTTTAAAGCTATGTTATTTTTCATATCATCTTTCAGTCTCAATAATTTTTTCAAAATAACATAATTATAATAACACTTCCCTTTCTTATACTTATTACTACTTTCTATAATTTTCTTACAAGAATATTTAAAAAAAAAATTTCAAACACAACAATAAACTTTGAACATCATATTGCACTTATATGTTCATAGTTGATAGTAAAAAAAAATGATAACTTTATTACATAATTTTTCTAATTCTCCTTCAGATTTTCTTTTTATTCTCTCTTTTCTATAATTGTCATTCTTAACTAAACAACACATCTCTATCTCAATTTGTTTCTTTTTTCTATTTTTAAATTGAAGTTATAGCTTTTACAACACAAATATTATGAGAAGTGATACTTTTACACACTTCTCTTTTATTTATAATATTTTTTAAAATTCAAAGTTACACCACAGACATATTTCACATTATTTCTTCTATTTCTTTAACTATTTCTTTTTATGATTATGCTGTACATGTACAGTTATTCTAAGTCAGCACTTGTGTTTTTTAAGGTACCAATAAAAAAATTGTTTTGTGATTTTTTTTATTTTTCTGACTGTAACAGGTATACTAATTTACGTGTCACTCAATTTAACCAATACATTCAACAAATAATATCTATATAAATTAATATTAATTAAGTATTTTATAGTTTGAATTTTATCTTAACTGTACAATGTTCATCCCTAGATTAATCTTATAACAAAATAAAAGCCAAAACAGATATAGTAATAGACATTTGTCCTACATTTTTTTAAATCACTTGAAATAATCTTTTTTAAAGTTATTTTAATTTTTTTGAAAATTAAATTGCTTATTAAATTATGATACTTAATTTTATTATATATTTCTTTTTTTTTCAAACATAAAGTTAATTTATTTATTTTTTGTTAACATATTATTAATTTTAGATAAGATATTATTAATTTCAATTTAAAAACATTTTTAGTAAAGCAGCTGATACTAGAAATTTTAACATTATTGTATAATTAACTTATTATGTAAAAAATAATAAAATATTTTTATACAATTGAATATGTACATACATCATTTTAAATTTATATAATTTTTTTTTTAATATTTTATTTTGAAATATTGAAATTTAAAAAGGATTAATGATTACAATATTTTAAAAAATTAATAAGTAATTAATGCTTATACTAGTCAGGAGTATTTTGGTGGCTATGATTTGTTTTAATATTTATAATTTATAATATTAAATAATTAAAATATATTTTAACTAAAATTAATAAAAATAAAAAAATAATTAAAAAACAAGATACTACTTAATTAAGAAAAAGTGTTTAAATTATAAAAATAATTAAATTTTATTCTTGACATTTGAATAAATGCTAAAGTGAACTTTCTCTGACTTTTTTTAAGTTGGTGTATGAATCTTAAAGAATGTTTATATATATATATATATGAGAAGGTCATGTTTAACATGTGGGTGGATGCAAACAGATGGTCATGTTTATTCTATGGGTAGGATTCGAAATTGTGTATTTACCATCTCATTTTAAAATTGATGAGTGACATGAATCGGTCAAAGTAAACATTGATGTAAGATAGTCAATATTTTTTAAATTTATTTATTTTTTAATTTAATGTATAATTTATTTTAAAAAAATAAAAACACACATTTAAGAATTAAAAATAGTTATATACTATTTTTTCAATTATTATTAATTTTTTAACCTATAAATCATATAATTTACTCGATTACATTAATTTACAATCCTTTATACCTTGATTTATCATAATTTTATCTTATTTGTATTAATTAAAATATTATATAATATTAAAATATTGCCAGTCACTTCATTTCTTTATCTCATTTTATTTTTCACTTTTAGATTGTTCCTTTCTCTCAAATCATTCGTCATTTTAGAATATTAAGAATGTATTAATTTTTTTTATAATAGTACCTTCAAAAAATTAATGCAATAATAGATGTATAGTTTTAACTTTATAGTATAGTTAATATAAGTATTTTAATTAGATAAAATTCTTTGGGATATGATCTATTAACAAATAAGTTTAAATTAGTAATACAAGAAGTTTTTTTTATATAAATAAGTTAAAATAGTAATTACTTTGTATTTATTTTTCCATTTTTAATAAAATTAAAAAAATATTTTAACTTATTTATAAATTTTATTATATTGTATTCTTTATTATATACGTTCTAATTTAAGAAAATTGTTAGTTTTATTTAAAAATATATAAAAATAAAAATGTAATGCTATTTCTATTTTAAATTATTTTTATAAATTTTGCATCTTTTTATTTTTTATTTTTTACATTTTAATGTCAAAATGCTAGAATAATATTTATTTATTATAATTTTTCTTTATTCGATAAATATACATGATTTAACAAATCATCAAAATATATTTAATGATATACATTAATCATAAATAATAAATAATAAAATGTACAGGATGAAAAAAAATAATAACTATGAATTCAGTATAAACAATATTGTTATAATGTAACAGTTAATTTTCTTTTTCTAAATGTGTAAAAACAATAACAAACAAAATTAAATTAATAATGAATCATAAAATATATACATTTTATTTGTTACATAAATTATAATAGAAAATACATACTTTATTATAAAAAAGAAATTATAAATGATTACTAATTTATTAATAAATTTTATAAATAATTAAAAAATCAAATCAATCATGTAATTACTAAAATAAAATTAAATAATTTAATTAATTGTCACAATATATTAAAAATTATTATATATTAAGATATTATAAATAGAATTAACATGCATTAACAGTTTAAATTTAGTGTAAGTTGAACAAATCCTAATCCAAATTATTTTATTACAAGAATTGGTATATTTAACTATTTTCTTAAAGTGTATGCATTCTCTTCAATAACAAATAAAATCAAACAGATAAAATAATACAACATAACTTTTTTGTCAATCCTTTACCAAAGAAAAAACATTAATATTAACTAATTAATAATATTTTGGGAGGAGGCCTAAACAAAGAGCCTTAGTGCCCTTGTTCTAGGGCAGGTCTAACACCTACACAGCCATGAAACTAGGTAAAATTCCTTTTAACTACATGAAAGCAATCCAGAATTAATTCCAGTTATATATATGATCGTTGCCTTAGAATTCTAATACCATTCATTTACGTCCTATATGATGAGATAAGGCTTATCCAGTGACTTATCCAACTAACAACAGAAACAAACATTTGCTTTCATATAATCCAGAATTCTGATGCTAACTGCATGTTGCGAAGGTGCAACTTCACAAACACCGACGTGTTAGTTAGGAAAGTTAGCAACAGTAGCAAAGAGATCGATCCAAAAATAAATTTTGAATTATTATCTTAAGAGCGTGTTAGTCAGGAAATACATATTGGTGGTAACTAACTACCTTGAGTGTATTAGACTCTTTGATCACTCCTTATACTGCATTTATTTTGTATACGGTCATTCAATACCCTTTCCCTTTCAAGAACTCTAATATATATGCATAAAACTTTCTAGCATGCTAGGAAGTAGAACCAGCATAAAGTCATCCATGCAGTGAAACTGATTAGAATAACATCATTTCAGTATAAGTTCAGGTGCAGATTATATTTTTTATATGGTTCTATAACAACATTATCATTGTCAAATTTTTTATTAGAAAATATTCCTATAAGTATTGTTTATCTTGATCCTTAGTTTGTCATTAATGGTTGTGTGGCTAAACACACCAATATGTCAACCAGTAATACTTTAAAAACATCAGGGGTATATTCTGAATACCAACTGTGATTTACATACGAATTTCAACCACACTGCAAGTGCAAGACTTTGTTTGTTTTGCAAAAGACTACATAGATTAGTTGGTGACAAGAGGAACAAGCAGTTAAGCAAACAAACATAAGATACAATGCCTTAAATGGTTTCAATAACTATTACACAACTATGTTACAAATCTAAATCCATCTCTTGGATGAAAAACAACTGAAATAAACGGTGCAGTTGGTGTTCTGGCCCCACCAGAATATTTAGCATAACTGTATAAGAATGTCTAATTTACAATCTACAATCAGAGATTGATCAACAAAACTCTACAATGTAGAATTAGATTATACGTAGTTCAATATTCAAATTTTAGATAACCATAAGCATGAAAACAGTGAGGACAAGTAAATGATTGTTCATGTAGAGCTGAAAAATCTCTTGATCAGCCTCCAAACAGTCAAATGATTTCATGACTTGCACTTGCATATTTTTCATTCTCTTTTTGCAATTACAACGGAATCAATTATGCAGGTGACAAGCATTTATCAGTTAAAGTTAACAGTGCAACCTCTCAAAAAATAAAGAGAAGTGCTGTTTATACTGACCTTGCTGCATAATATTACAAGTTTGCAAAGTTACGAACCATAGGATTTTAAAAATGGCACTAATTAGTGTGGGTAGCATTGGTAATTTGGTACAACAGCATTTGAATTAAGTTTACTTCTTTTAATCAGTTTGAGTAGCAAACAGCTAAATTTAAAATACATAAAAAAACTTGCTGATATGAGAATATAATATTCGATTTATATGGAAATAGGGTGAAACTAGCGCATGTGTACAATCAATTTAGTATATGTCATTTATCAATTAAGTGTAAGAATGACAATGAATTTAGATAAGGTATTATAGTAAATGTTTTCATATTTGTGTTTGAAAAGAATGTTTGTATCCATTTTATATCTACGGAGATAGTAACTTTAATTATGTTAGATACGTATATACTTATATGTGCATCTCTTTACTCGTACTTTATTTATGTGTAAATTGAATAAATCAATAAAAAATAATTAATTTAAAAATATCTACAACTAAATAAAAATCCACTCTTAAATAATAAAAAATAATTGTGTGATTAATTTGTATAAAAAATAACTAATTATTTTAATACAACAATATCATACAATTATAAATTTAATTCATATCACAATAACATAATTATATTTAAATCATTTTAATACACTCTTCTTAATTACAAAGTGAAAAGACCTACAAATTAAATTTTTTTATTGTTTTGTGCTATGTTCTAACACTGTTCTTTTATTATAATTAACTTCAATTAATTTTTCTCATTTATATTAAAAAGTAATCATTTATAATTATGAATAGAGATATAAAAAATTCTAACTTCTTCAAGTTTATTCTTCAAACTTGAATATTATATTTTAATAATTAAAATAATCATAATTTATAATTATATTATATTATATTATATTATATATATATATATGTGAAACATTAATATATTATAATTAAATATTAATTTAAATATTATAACATCATCAAAGAATCTGACAAAAAAATATATTTATAAATTTTATTAACTAATTTAATATCATCAACTATTTTAAATAAATAAAAATTTATAAATATAATTTATTAAAAATTACACTTAACAACTCTTATATTTTTAATAACATCACTAATCAATATATTATTAACATTGTCTAACCATCAATATATTGTTAAGACTATTATTTAACAGTAAATATTAAAAAATTAAAACAGAAAACAAAAATAATTTTTTTTATAAAAACTAAAACATTGTTTTAACTTTAAATGTATATATATATATATATATTGCATTTATCTTCGTTAATTTTTGTGAGTAATTTCTCTTCTCAGCCCCAACCTTCCATCCTTTTTTATATACGTATTTATCCTATGCATTACGAATTTTTAATTGCAACAATTAGAAAAATTAAAGGATCAAATTCATTAAAATCTATCGTGAAACATATTCTCGTATTAATTATAATTAAAAAAAACTTAGAAGTGTACTCAACTCTTTTCTTTACTAATAGTAAAGACATGTCAATAACTGCTGCTATTCTGCTTTATTTTCCTTTTTCTACCATATAAAAGAATTCTTTAAGATCTACATTGTTACACGCTGAAGATTTAATGAGCTACATGGTTGATGCATCACCCTTGTTTACAACTTGCAACCCTCTTTGGATATCGTTAAAAAATAAAAATTACAAGAGGCATTTTGGTATCATTTTAAACCAGAATTTACACATTTGAAAAAATCATTTAGCTATACCAAACAAACCTCCAGATCATGATCTAAATTTGACATGGTTTAGAAATCTCTAATTTCAATGCCAGCTTCTGCTTCAGTAAGGCTATCATCGTTCTCATTCAACAAATAATCACAATATTCCAAAAGCATATCTGCAAGGGGAGGAATTCCTGGATTTCGTCCATCGTTATATTTATGTGCATTATAAGTAATCTGCCAGACATCGTGCCTGAAATCTTCTCGGCTCTTGTAATCCATATTCCGTACCCTCTCCCTGATTCTGGAAAGATCCATAGGCCTCTCTATAATGTCCAGGTAGTCAGGAGCCTCCTTCTTTGACACCGGTTTCAAGAAAAGATACGATAGATCATACCTATCTTTCACAATGGTGTCCACAATGCTCTCCAAGATATTTGCCAAACCAACCTTCATACAAAGTTGTAGTTAGCATAGAGCTCAAGCCAAGTGAAACACACATGCAATGCTACAAAAACATAGTAAAAAAGGCTAGCACCGTAACCATACAAATAACTTCAAAACTCTTTCTAACCAAAATTATATATCATAGTTTTACTACATAAATCATAAAAACCCAACTAAATGACATTCTTTCTTTTGGGCAGTTGCATACTTTATTCCCTCAAAAGAAATGGCAGTCTTTCAAAGCCTCAAAAAAATACTTAAGACTGAACTCTTCTATCAAGAGTAGAGAAAACAGAAAAAGAGACTGCTCAAAAGAAAACAAGGTGTGCCTCTGTCAAGGGGTGAAAGTTATATTTCCTTCAGGAGGGGCGTCCCTGCATCCACCTTGATAACATCCCTAATCCCTAATCTAAATCATTACGATTTTCGTTCTACAGAAAGTAAAGGTATTTGTAGCTTAATTTGAACTCCTGACAAAAATAAAAAGCAGGCTGCTAGCAATTTGAATTACAATTCTAGACAAAATCTTGAATCCACAACAACAAAAATAATGGCATGAATTTGGCTCCAGGACTATTTTCTTCCCAATTCTCATTTTTGTCAACTTTCCTCAACTGCTGGACAGATATTAGTACTTTCATGTCATAAAGTACATGGAGGTAAAACAAGCACTAAACAAAGAAAATAACAAGCATAGAAATGTACCTCTCCACCTCCCCCTCTTCGGCGTTTTGTTGGCGGCATATAATCTGCACTAATCTTTCCTATCTCAGTAACAGATCTCCTTTTTCCACTCCGGTCTCTTTCAGGCATTCTCTTATCATGTCTTCTTGCCCTGGGGTCATCTAAATATTCCTCTCTTAACTCAGGCTTTTTCTTCTTCTTTTTCTTCTTAGCTTTTTGTCGTTCTTCCTCCTCCCTCTCTCTTCTAATATTTTCTTCAAATTTTTTTATCTCGTCTAACCTTTCTTGCTCTTTGAGCATCCTGATTTCTTCTTTGTGATGCCTTCTTGCTCTGTCTTCTTCTCGAAACCTTGCATCATTTCTTGGTTTCTCTTTTTCTTCCCACCATCTGTCCTCTTTCGTGTTCCATTTTGCAAAACTTTCACTTCCATACACGGTCTCCTGTTTTTTTTGTTTCTCAAAATTCGACAATTCAACAATTCTTTTAGTTTTTCTGTGATGAAGTCCTGTGTTTCCACCAGGACTGTCCAGTTCCAGATCAATAACCTCCTTTGTACGTTTTATAACAATCTTTTTGTGACTTTGCTCCCTATCTATTTCTGTTGGTGGGCGTATTTTAATTGGGAACTTATGAGAATCGACCTGACCTCTACCTGAATCAGTAGGAGGCCGTATAACAATAGCATGCTTACGAGATTCAGCTTGTGTATCATCTGGTTTCACTTTTTTGGGAATAATTATCTTATTAACCTTAGCAGACTTCGCAGTTTCTGAGTCAGAAGTGACTGGCTTGTCAGAACTCTGCAAGGTTTCTATTGCAGGTTTATCAGAAGATTTCTCTGTGGAGCTGCATTTGAATTTCAGTGGAATTTTTGTTGAATTGTCAACAGGAGCAATTTTTGTTGTGCTTTTAGACATTGATTTTTTGGAGGGAGCTTTATGCTGGGAGTGACTAGAGGGATCCACAAAGCTGGATTTTCCAGATGACTTTTCCATATCTGTAGATTCAAGTTGAGTTTCAAGATCTTCACCATATTTTGGACAGTTCTTATTTGTTCGCATATGCCCAGGCTGTTTCATCAACAAAATAATTACAATAATACTATATAGCAAAGCATGGAGTGCAAAACTTTCACATAACTAAATATACCCTTCTATTTTAAATTAATTGATATCTTTTTTATTTATTATTAAGGTAGAAAATAAGAACTCTTTTGGTTTCTTGATCATGCTTTATTTTCAAAATACACTTACGAAGTTACAATTTATCTTCACATCTACAGAAATGATCTAAATTTATTTTATTTTTTTAAAAAAGTTATCAAAATCATCAAACTTAAGCAACATCTGTCAAAAACCAATTTTAAAGGCTAGATACGCTATAAACAACTCAAGATACGCACCTGACCACATGCTCCACAAACAAAAGTTTCCCTTGATGGTTTTTTCTCCTTAAACACCTGGTTCTTCAGACATAAATCGAAGATAATTTCAGAAGACAGAGTAAAATTTAAAAACATTGTTACTTTTATAAACAGTTATACTATTATACAAAAAGATTCAGCATCATAAACTGTCATAAATTCAGATTAAATTTGATCACTTACCTTAATTCCTTCTCCCATATTCAATTTGATTTTTTTATTGGGTATACTAATAGGCGTAATATCATTCTTCTTGGCTTTACTGACCTTCAGTGATTTACTTTTTTTAGCAGGAAAGTTTTCCTCCTGCCAACAACATATGTAACAAAATAATTAGGCCTCGTTTATACGTAATTAATTCCTTATATATTTATGATCAGATGATCTCCATATAAATTGTGAAATAAATATTTTCAACAAGATGCAATCGACAGGACAATGTGAATAAACTAATTATCATCTTACCTCCCTAGGATCTGTGTTTGCATCATCTTTCAAGTGATTAGTTCCATCTAATTGTAAAGTATTTGTTATTTGCTTAACTTGTTCACCATTGTCAAAGGCAAATTTTGATTGCATCTTGGGTACCAATCTTGCTTCTTCCATGATAGCTTTAGCTTTCTTCTTTTTCTTCCTGTCAGCTTCATCATCTGGATAAATTATTGCCAAAAACAAAATAAAAAAGGTCAAATATGACAAGTAGCATCTTTGAGTTCAATATCCAAAGTATTGATCCAATTGATAACTTCGAGTCGTTACATTAGAACAGCCCTAACAAGATCAGTGTTCCCACATTCAGTACTAACAAAGATCTGGAAATAATGCTTCAATGATGAATGAGATATCATACCATCCATAAGCAACCTGCATAGTTCAGCAGCCTCTGCTGCTTCATCTTCTATTTCCTCCTCTGCCTGAGCTAAAGTTGGGCGCCTTCTCATTTTAAGACCCTTAACACCATCTCCCTTATCACGTTTTAAGTCATTGGTACCCTCTTCTCCCTCTTCACACTCCTCAGCATCAAGTAAATTTTCCAAATCTCCAGCAAAAGAATCCAGATCACTATTCCCTTCTGAATCGCTCTCATTTTCATCACCATTTACAGCTGACAGACTCTGAACTTGTCGATCCCAAATCTCCTGGCATTTCTCTCTCGTCTGCTGCTGTAACTGAAGAAAGGACATTCGCTGGCCACGAGCATATTTGCTGATAGTTGTTGGATCAACCTTAACCCCAGATGCAGCTTGCTCACTTGAAAGTTTACGTATCATAGCAATGCGATGCCACCTAGTTTGTTTTGCAATAACTTCCTCAGGAACATTGAACTTAAGAAGAACCTGGACAAGACCATACTTGAGATTAAAAACAGGAATCCTAGGAATTAAATATGCAATGCTATTCCATCATTATATTGCAGTCAGAAGTCATCTAGACACTAATAAGACAAACCAGCCAAATGGAATTGTGGAAAACTAATCTGCTACTTAAGCAACCACATATAAATGCAAGAGAAAACAAAACAAACTAGTGTTTGGAAAAAATCTGGACATTATGAAAAAAATACTGAAAATAGAAAAAAAAGAGAATACCAATAAGCAAAATAATCATATATCAAAAAGCCAAATTCAGTTTTCCCCTGAGTTAAATGAAAAGGATAAGGGAATGAAGGGCAACCAAATAGGCAGCTGTCAAATACTTGTCTATTCATATTCAAGTAAAAGAATTACTAGAATAAGGCATCAGCAAAAATCACATACCCACGGCTTTTCACAGACACCATTTATTGATAGATAATCATTAGATATCAAAACAATTTGCTGCACTAATTTTGATTTCTAAAGTGCAGCATGTAAACCAATTCATTACAAAACAAAATTCTCCACCAATATCAGCTTTATTCATAACACAATTAAGTACAATATTTGAGGAAAATTTTCACCTGCCAGAAAGAAAAGCCTTTAAAGTCAAGCTATATAGCTTACATAAATGCATACAGTTCAGAACGGATCACCAAAATACAACACACCTCGCGTGCAGCCTCCATGCTTAATCTACGTAGATCAGCATCTGTACCAGTAACAGTAGAACCTCCACGGTTAGCAGCTGCTTTCTTTTTCACCATTGCACTAGACACTGGTGCCTTTGGAGGTGCCCGAGCATAGCTAAAACCCATGCCACGACCAGATGGATCACCAACACCAGTAATTTCCATTCGTTCAATATTTTCCTTACCCTGTCAAAAAGAATTCCACCAAAAGGGGTGGAAACTCTCATGGTTAATGTAGTCAAATACTAGAACAAAAATAAACATACTCATTGCGGCGTAGTGGATTTTCTTTACATTAAAAAGAAGATATAAATCATAATAATCATTATCTTCCTAAAACATAATTCCTATTTTGAAAAGCTATAAATAAATAGAGATGTGATATCCATACAACAATTCATATAACAATTTGTACAATATCATTTTTTGTGTCTATCTTTCTCCATCACATCATTTATTACATCTCAAATTTCTCTCTATCTCTTTCTTAATTGTACAAATTGTTGTACAAGTAACATTTCTCAAATAAATACTACACACCCAAATAATTCTACACATATATGCAAATTACCACTACAATTGTAAATGGATGCATGAATTCCATTGCTGCATGTTTCTAAATTCAATCATAACATCTATTTACACATACATTCAAATTTTATTGGATTCATATGACACTCAAATGGAAGAATTGCAGCAATTCTACACAACTTGTGGATGCAGTCTCTTTCAGGACATTGCTTCATGTAAATATCAAGAAGCAATACCATCTTATCAACATGACATAGCAGAAGGGATCACCTTTATAACATATTATGGTAAACTTCTATTTTCTGGCTCAATTTTCAAATTGCAAAATATAAATGAGGTCAAAAGTTAGAAAGATAAGTTTTTGCTTTTAATGGATGAGGAAGTATGGGGATAAGTAAATGTTTATCCTTTTGCATTTGTACTTTTCTATAATATTTAATTACTTAAATGCATTTTTAATCCCTTTAGTTTGGACTCTTTGCAATTTTAGTCCATCAAGTTCTATTTGTGTCAATTAAGTTCATCTATTTTAAAAATTAAGAAAATAAAACAACAACAACACCAACAAAAGTCTTAACATGACGCCATTGAGCTTGATTAAAGACCAAATTCTCAATTTTTTTTTTTTAAACATTTGATGATTATAATATATTTAATTTAGGGTTTGAAATAATTTTTAAAAGTTTAGAAATCATAAAATTAAGTGAAATCTTGATAAAATATAAAGAATTTCATAAGATGTGAGATTATGATTTGAAGTGGGAAAATTTTGAGATTTTTTCATGTTGGGTGAAATTTGATGTTTTAGTTGGTGAGTTTAGAATTAGAAAAGGTTTAAAATAATTTAATCAATTACTGAGTAAAAAATTAGAATTTGAGGGTTTTGGTAGCAGAAAATTGATAGTAGAACCCTATTTGCTTCATTTTAAAAACAAAGGGAGTTAATTGGCTCAAAAAAAGAAACTTGAGAGACCAAAATTACACTCAGTCCAAACTAAGTGTAATAAGTCTATTTTAAAATATTCTTTGTATCAAAAAGTTTCAAACAATCATGGAGGGCACACAATTCTCAGGCATTGGCACAAGATTCTTAGTGAAAAACAATAGAATGCTTTCAAGCTTCAATTACTTGTATAAAATTAGAAACAAATAGTGCAAATGTATGAAGGACCTATACGAGTCAGTAAATCATTCATGGAGAAATTATACATTATATCAGACAAGAATACCTACAATGAGATCATTTATAGTAATCAGTTTATCCTTGACAACATAGATGAATGTTTATATAGGCACAAAAAGATTGATTACAATAAATTAGAAGAGTTTTCTTTAAATCAAAGATAAGATAATATCCTCTAAAATAAAGATGCTATGCCTAAATACTTTATTTCCTTATTTTCAACAATAGTCAATTCTTCTATGCTTTGTTTAATTTTTCCTGCCCTATTTTCTTTTTAATTTTTAAACCCATGTTCACTTCTACCCTCAAAATAATCAAATGGACATATATTAACAAATTTTCAATACATAACCAGGATAGATGCCAATGCCAAATAAACTTAAAATCAGATCTAACATAGATCACCTGGCTTGTACAAGCAACAAAATTGCTACTCAAGTTCCAAGGAGTAATCTGCAGTTCCCTCTCAATGTGTGATGCAGCAGCCAATGCTATTGCTTCATCAGGAAGCCGACTCATTGCAGATGAAATATTAGTAGGGTGAGTTTCAGTTATTCCTAAATGTTTTAGACGGTAGAGGCCAGCTTGCATGCTTTCATAGGCACAAACCTAAAACAATTTAAAACAAATACAAGATAAAGAAGGAATCATATTAAATGAAGCAATGTAACAGATACATCTTATAACAAAGAAACAACAAAGCAAAATTAACCAAATTCTAGACAAAGATTGACAAGCAGTTAATTCACTTTCAAAACACAAACGCATCTCAAGCTAAGCAGCACGTACATTATAGATCCTCAAACTTACTAAATCATAAAAAGAATACAAGGTGAGCATACATAAGCACATTGAGCATCCAATAAAATGCATTATTGTTTGGCTAAATTACTCCTTCTGTCCCTCTTTTTATTTAATTTGTTCGATTTGGTCCCTCTATTATTAAAAAGTTCAATTTGATCCCTTGATTTTCAAAATCAAGTCAATGTTACTCTTTCCATCCATTTGACATTGACACCATTAATCACTGGAATTTGTTAGATAGACACGTGTCCAACATTACTGATGGCGTTGCTGACAATTGGATCAAAAGGACAACATTGACTCAATTTTGAAAATTAAGGGACCAATATAAACAATTTAATAATAGAGAGACCAAAAGAGTAATTTAGCCTTATTATTTGTTGAAGCCTTGTTTTTTCAACAACCCAAACCAAGAGGAACTCTATAAATCATGCAGTTGAGGGATTAAGTTTTACAATGCAAGTTCCAAATCTCCATGGCATGTTTTAAAGATGATATCTTTTACTATTAAAATTGCATTTCAACAGAAAGAAATGTTTTAATTTATAAATAGCAAAACTGAATGTAATATGATATAACTCACAAGCTCTGGTGTAACCATTTTTCTCAATTCATCCTCTGACCACATGCGAAAATTTCGCTTTTTAACCAAAATTGACTGTCCATTTGTTCCCCTCTGCAGTAAGAGACATTGAAGGAAACATTCAGGTATACAGCAAATGTAATCAGAAAAAAAAAATGTAACTCCAACATAAAACTACTGCAGAAATTTTCATTTTTCTCCTTTTGAAAATACAAGGGCTAGTTTGGTTTGAGAAAATGCTTTTTATTTTCATAAATAATTGCAAACATTTCACCATCTTTTTACTTTATTTCTTGTTTTCAAAAATCTATACAACAAACAAGAATTTTGTTATTTCACAATTTCCTATTCTTTGAAAACAAAAAACACCTTGATATCAATGTCACCTTTTGTAATTATTTATGAAAACAAGAAATTAATACAGAAGGTATTTTTCATAAACCAGACGAGCCCTAAGGAATTCTATTAAGCATCCATTACTTATAAATTGCTTGGGTAGCAAGCTTTGTGACCCTCTTATACCTGTAAATTGGCATATTCCTTAATTTTCTTTCGGAATGACGCTTCTGATTGGTAAGGAAAATGCGAGAGAAATTCATCAACACGGATATAAGGAGGCAAGTGCCGCTTCTCTGCTGCCTGGAATTCACGGCACATGTGTACCAATAACCTGTTCATCATGTAAGTCTGAAGATTTTTACTTCCAGGTGATAATACCTCCATGAGAGGCTCCTGCAAAGAGAAAATTAAAAACCATTAGCAAACATCACAATTATAAATTGAACCTTTTTTCCTGCCATAGTCAAATTTTCAGATACAGCTTTGGACTTTGGTAGGCAAATTGCAGTATCAAACAAGATTAAGTTAATCAAGAGATAAATAACACATTATGAGTATGACTACTCAAAATATTACATCCATTAAAATTTTACCAAACAATAACTTAGAGATTCAAAAAACTTAAAAAGAAGACAGTTAACTCTACAAAAAGTACTTAACAAGAATATACAAACCTGCTGCCCGACAACATTAATTTTATCAATGCGCCTTATTGATAGCTTTCCTTTTGATGAACGAACCAGCAAGTAGTCAGTTAATGGAACTTTATGAGGAAATACGGGAGCTCTATACATATTTGTCTCAAGTGATGACTGACTGCAACCAGGTTTTAAATCTCCAAGGAAAGGAGATTTATCAGCAGGATCCAGAGAAATAATGTGCCCCAAGCTACTATCTGTATTGCGTAATAAGGAGCCAGATTGGTCATCTGGTGAGCATTTTTGATAGTATGTACAAAGTCTTGCACCCATTCCAACATTGCTCAAAAGTAAAGGTCTTTCTTCACAATACCTACAAATAGAACATATTCAATGCAATTCCCAGGATCCCAGTGGAGTATCCACAATCCTCATTCATTTAGCGAAGTACGAAGGAGAAACAAAGTAACAAGAATATCATCATCACAGACAAGAAATTAACAAAATATTAAAATCAAGTGCAGAAACAACATTGTTATTGGATATATTATTTGGAGTAATGATAACATACTTAAGATTTATTCTATGCAGAAAAAACATAAATTGCAATGCTTGCAATAATTCTGTAAGATGAGGATTAACTATCACACAGTCTGTTAGGAAGCCAGAAGCTGAATGAGAAAAGAATGGTTTTATTATTGAATATTGAATATTCACAGATTTCCTGTTTCTACAACTGAGCCACTGCCCAATTCACAAAATGCTAACAAAATTTAATGAATACTTCTACCCTTATTTCCCCTATTTATATCTAATAAACCCCTCTAACTAACCACATCTAATTTCCCTTTCTCTTATTTCTAACTTCAAGGCACCATCACAGTGTTACCTAAATTTCGACCAAGGATGAAATATAAACATATGGATTTACATATTACAACAAGCAGCATAACAAGTTGGCAGGCTATTTAGTTAAAAAAAAGAAGATACTTCCAAAATTTAGTCACCCAAAGTCAAAATAGTCCAAAACTTCAAAAAAAAAAAAAACGCTTGCTTCAAGAAGAGAGGGGAGCCTAACATGGAAACAGATAGATCACTAGACAAAAAGACTTGCCCCTTTAGCATCATTAATATGTGCAGAAAAACAAGCACTTAGTAAGTCCAATTATCAGGCACAAAAAAGTTATCATGGCTAATTGCTTTTGGAGGTTTTAAGATAGGAAGGATGTTATTGCTTATTAATCAAAACAGCAGTGTATCTCTGAAAATAGTAACATGTCATTTCAATCTTCAAAATGAAACTTTTACAGCTTGAGCAAAATAGGGAGACCAAAATTGTATTTAAACCTTTTATTTTATCTCTTTTCCTCCCTCGATATATAAAACTATATAATTTCAACACAAAATAAGAAAATAATGTTACCCCAATGGAAAGCATACATGTAACAACAGGATAAAAGTTTCAGGTCACTTACTCCATCAGAAAAACATGTCCATCTTTTACAGACAAATCAGACTTTTTCTTGAATGCCCCAGGAGGACGCAAGGACTTGTTCTCCCCAGGAACCCTTTGTGCTTTTGGCCACAAATGTACCTTTGCACGAACAACATGTAACAAGGAGTTTGGTTGAACATTTTGTGCAGCAAGTGACTTGTGATCTTCAAGCTCCCTCCCTAAATAAAATATTTTCACTGTTTCTGATACCTTGAAATCTACCAAAAAATATCTCAGGTCAGTCATACAGAAGATGAGAAAGTACACTGAAGACTAGAATAAACTTGCAGCTTATTATGATTTTAATTCCATAACAGAAATAAGAAATTTTATTATAGGAGAAAAAAATTCACAACCTAGCTTTTTGGAAGCTTTTGCTTTAACAGATGAGAGAGTTTCTTCAGCATCAACATGTAGTTTACTTCCCTTGCCACCCAAACTCTTTATAATAATTTTCATGGGTCCTTGTGTTGACAATTTCCTTTGTTCTTTGACAGCCACCTCATTGTCATGGGGATACCATAATGCTTTTGGCCGGTGAAAATTTGCAATATCTTTACTGCAAAAGAGTTGGTAAGATTATGACAGAAAATCCACAACACACATGTAAACAATACTTACAATAAATATTAAAGTGCCAAATAAAATTTCATTGTCTTACTTGCTCAATTTCAATTTCATTGTCTGCAGCTTCAGTGCAGGTTGTGAGTGAAAAACTTTGACACCATGAGCTGAGCGTTTTTTGGAATTAGATTTCAGTTGCTGAGAAGTTTTACGGTTTGAATAATGTTTGTCATTGGCAACATATCGCCATCCATATTGACTTCCATGTCCTGGTAGCTCAGAAGAGTCCCCACTGCATGAGTTTAGAGAACGAGTTAAAATCATAGCCCCAGCATGAAGGCGGAGATGTGTACCATCCTTGCTATCTAAAACTTCAAAGTGCATTTGATCATCCTGAAGATCAAAGATAAGTTTCGGTTTCACCGTAGGCTGATCAAGCTCCTCCCATATTATCTGGTCTAACCAAGAGCTCTCCATCATGTCTCTGTTTTGTGATATAACCTTGGTAAATCGCTTTACTTGACCACTTTGATTATGCTCAGATATCTCCACCTCTCTTCCATCTGCAAGACTAGAACTATCCACTTCAGATCTGGATTCTAGCCTTAAAAGTTGGGGGTGAAATAGACTTCTGGATATTAAATTGGTCTTAGCTCCAGAAGAATCCCTTGAACCAAAGGGCTCCAATGAGACAGGAGAGCTACACATAAAGACATTATGATCTTTATCCTCCAGTATCTTCTGAGGCTCCATCGGAATATTCTGGATCCCACTTTCAATTTCTATTTCACTACCACCAGAAGCTCCCAGCTCAGGTCCAGAAATCTCACAGCTTTCTACATTATTATTACTTGGAACAGGAGAATTGCCCCAAAGAATTTCATCTTCCCAGTCTTGTTGATCAAGAGGATAAAAGTTGGCCAGCTTGAAAGATTGATCTTTCCAGGAATGATCTTCTGCAATATCCCCTTTCATTGGTTCAGAACTATGACATGAGTCCTTTGATTGTTGATCATCTTTCCTGGCCACTGAGGCATCCGCATGAAGAAATCCAAATTTTGGAAACTCCAAGTCAACATCATTGCTATCGGATACATCATTATGAACTACAGAAACCTGTTGTTTAGTAAGTGAAAGACTCTGGGAGAAGCCCTTGAGGAATTCCTCTTCATCCTCTTCTACAAAATCATCCATTAAATCCAAAGATTTGTATCTATCTGTAAACACGGGGGGAGCCAATTAGGACAGAGGCTACACTGACAAAAACTGTAGAAAAATAGCATTCATTTTGCCATTTAAATCTCACCGTTGATAGTTCTAAATTTCATTCACATACTGTATAAATTGTGCAACGACTATCATACCTCTCCTAGAAGATTTAATAGACTGACATATGAAGACAAAATTCAGGTAAACATTTCCAATCTTCGTGTACCTCTAGGAATAGAATGCCGGTGCTCTCTCTTTTCTCCCTTTCTGAGAGGTTCATGAATGCCAAAGATTTCAGAGAAGCGTAAAATTGCCACACCATCTTCCACACATAAAACAGGCAATGGCATAGCCATAGACCTTCTCTGAACTTCAGGTCCTTCCTGTTTGTTTCATCAATTAAGATATTAACATGTCAATAGAAAGTCAACCATGAAAATTTTACAATCCTATCAACAATAATTACCATCAATGTTAGAGAAAAATATATCAGTATGTGCATTACTAATTGGCTGGGCTTGTAGCAGGGTACTGCACCTGTAGTACACGTACCAAACCTACAATTAATAATATAAACACCCATGGAGCCAAGCTAGTCATCAAGTTAGTGCATACATCACACAGAAATCCTCTTACTCTTTCATATTGCCCCACCCCACTTTAGTCCATTCAGCACCAAACTAAAGCAACATCCTAATATTTTGCATGTTTCTCAAGTGCATCAAGTAAAATAGTAAAATAGGCCTGTACAACCCCCATTTCAAAACAAGGCGGAGAGTTATGTGCAATTGTACATATTTCAAGTAGCAACCCTCCAAAAACTTAAATTGTTTGGCAGTTATATTTCTCTGGCATGCTGCACATCACCACTACAAAAACCTAGTTTTTTCCCACTAGGCAGGGTCAGATACAAGGATCAATGTCATCAAACAGCACCATAATGTCCCCAAGAGCATTTTAGGTTTGAATTTAGTGTCTGGATTATATTATTTGGTGTTGAAAACAACTTATTATTAAACTTTAAAGATAGACCCTTTCTTTTTTTTATGAAGAGGGGGGGGAAGATCAGTGTGGGAGAGCTATGTTTTCATAAAATTAATCAAAACCAAAATAGGACTATGAAGAATGACCATAGGGTGCCATTGGCAAGGATTGAACTCCTTAGCCTGTGGTCATGCACTCAAGCCACACAACTATAAATATATATTGGATTACCATTCACATCAGTGTAGTTTGAGTACTATGTAATATGTATACAAATGTAAGCAGATGCATACACTGAGTAGGCAGTTTTAGGTAAAAAATTACTTGTGTTCTGACTTATATTTTCTTCTTGAACAAGTTTTGCCTTGGATAAGAGTAGACTGATTTTAATGATTTCCTATTATTAATTAGGGTTTCATCCTGTATAAAGGAATTTAAAATATGTATCAGGATCAATCAGTTTTCTTAATAACAGAAAATGTTCTATTTACCCTGCTTATTAATTAGAAGATCAGCCTTCTTTTAGCAAGTCCGCATAAGATCAACTATGCAATCCATCAAATTTTTTATGTGTTTTTTATCCCTCTAAAATTTTTGAAGTTCAATTTTAGTCTTTCTAATTTTTTTGTCCATTGTTGTCCTTCTAATTTTGAAATGCACCACTTTTAGTCCTTAAAATGATTTAGATAGTGCTTTATAAAAGAATGAAAAGTGGTTTAAAAGCAGGTTGAGGATCAAAAGTGCTGCATAAAAACAAACAAAATTTTAGATGGACTAAAACCCAGCTTAAAAAATTTTAAAGGGGCCAAAAACATATTTTTACCCATTTTTTTAATCTTTAGTTGCATTTATTTATATTCTCATCTGCAAGACTACATGTAATCACACTCTTAAGTATTTACTATACAACTTGAAGGTCTTATATGGTTGCATTGTCAAACCAGTATATATATTCATTTAACCATCAGAAAAGTACACAACTTAAATATCATTCATGATAATTGTTAGAACATATGAATATCCAATGATATCTTGATTGTATCTTAGAACATCTCATCTTTTAGGATTAGTTTCTGTATTCCTAATTTTTCATGATTTATTTCCTCATTTAGCTGGGACTTTATATTTATGATTTAATATAAGAATAAATAGTCAGTGCTTTCACATTATTTGAAATCAAGTCAAATATCGATCTCAGTGTATTCAATCTCTTATTTCCTTTCCCTCCCTTTATACCCAAAACCCTATAATTTCAACAAGAATAAACATCAAAGGCAAAAAGAAATATTTAAGAGATAGCAAAAATGAAACAAACCTCTTCAAGTTTTTGTACATCAGCATCCAATTCTTCAGTCTGAGGTGAGTCAACATGTAATTCATGTTCAAGAGAGCTCTCTTCTTTAGATGCATGTGCAAAACTCTCTTCCTGCTCCCCTGAAAGAACAAAGCTAGCATAAGTGAACAGCAGAATTCTATGAAATGAGGTTCATCTTCCATTTATTAAGGAAAGCCAAGCATTTTTAATTTTCTTTCCAAAGATTTTCAAGCTTCAACCCTCACAGAATCATTAGCTATTGAATTGAGCTGAGTTGCACTGAATGGTAATGTATTAAAGATTTTGCTCAAACAGAAAGATATTGTTGTTAAGATCTGTTGAAGTTCAAGTTTATTAGCTGGCTTTATTTGTTTTACTGTTTGATCAAGAAGAATTTATTCATATATATATATGCCAATGTATCTGTGTGAGTTAACACACGTCAGTAATATCTTCAAATTTCCTAAACTAAAGTTGGTATCAGTGTGGGTCGACCCCACTCTGCACTTTCATCATCATCTATTACCGACGCTGCCGTTCTCCAGAGAGATCGTCTTCGACAACACCTGGATCTGGTGTGTCTCTCCAAGCGCAACCCAAACCAGAAAGTTTTGAGGTCCAAAACCTCATCACCCACCCTCATGTGCCCTTCTTTCACACAGCTTTGTCAAGCATGTGTAACTCATGCGCCGATCTCCAGCCATCAAAACTTAGGCGTGACACCAGGACTGTAGGCATCGGCCCCTTCTGGTTCGTCTTTAGTCTCCATCTTGCCGTTTTATTGTTGTTTGGATAGTGGGTCTGTGGCAGCTCAGCTCTTCAATCGGTTTCTTTGTTTTCTGATCCTGTTACAATGACAAGCCTGTCCCTTCTATTATCTGTTCACTCATTGCTCATTGTTTACCTTTGGTCCCACCATTCGCTAAGAAAGTCTCAAGTGATTAGATAAAAAAAATGTCATCTACATGTCTTATTTTCTCAAAATTGTAGACTTCCCTTATCCAAACAGAGAGAAAAATTCGAGGAAGACAGCGGTAGAGGTTATCATCCTTAGTGTTCCTATTGTATGTGAATGGGTCACACCCAAGGAACTTGTTATTCTTTGAATGGGTTTCCAAACAAGACATGTCTCTAAAGCCGATAAACTCAAGCCTAAGTTCTCTACTGATGATGAATATCAGGAGTATCTTCAGTTGAAGTCCAACAGTTAAGCCCAATCTTCTTTGGCCCCTAGTGTTTCAACCACTTGCATTTCTCAATCAATGGATAGTCAAGGTCCGTGGATAATTGATTCAAGTGCCTCAAATCACATTTCTGGTAATGGTTCTTTATTCACCTCTTTGTATTCCCCAAAATTTCCTCATCTAATCACTTTAGCAAATGGTTCCAAAGTCACCTCCAAAGGAGTTGGCCAAATCTCTCTTTCTCCTTCTTCAAACTTGGAGTCAGTTCTCTTTGTTCCTAATTACCCTTTCAATATTATTTCTCTAAGTCAATTAGCTAAGACATTAAATTGTTCTATGACATTTGATGTCGGCTCTTTTGTTATATAGAAACATGTTAATTGGTAAATGTTTCCAATGTACTTGGGTTTATTTAATGAAAAATTGAGCTGAACTCTTGCCTATACAATAAAAACCAATGTATTCTAGTACCAAAAGGCTCCTCACTATGTGAAGGTACAGGGGAGAGTCATTGTATGCAGTCTTACCCTTGCATATGCAAAGAGGCTATTTCTAGATTCAAACCCATGACCAACCAGTCACCAAGGCACAACTTTATCAAGCCTATACAATAGTTGGATTCAAATACCACTACTAATAAGTAGGGATTTTAATCTTTTTTATGCATTCCCAGCACAGCGCAAATCAATTTCCCAAAGGATAGGTATTCTTTCCGTTTGTCAATTGAATTAAAATATATGAAATTAGTTCACAATAGAACCTGCTCCTAGTACCACTCATGCACATTCAATTTTTAAATTGCATATGTCAAACAGAATGCAAACATATCATCCACAGGCTCAGGAGGAACCATAACGGAGTGTAAAGTATACTGGATGTGGTTAAACAATCATATGGATATGAATAAAAATGCCTAACAGACAATCTATGAATCAAACAACATCCACTTCCAAACCTGTCCTCAGTGAAAGTGAAAGAGAACTATCTTTAAGGTGCAAATAAGGATAGCCATAAAAAATAAAAAAGTAAAAGTAAAAGATCAAAGCATTCTCATGCATGACAACAATACATCTGTCACCAGCCCATATCTGTGCAAGTACGCAAATAAAATGCTAGAGCTAGATTACAAGAACCAAACTTCCTTGCACTTTTATGAGGACCAAAACCAACATAACATGTAAATCCCTATCGTAAGTTCAAAACAGACAAAACAAAGTACAACAGCAATACAAAGTGGTGCAATTCATGTAAAAAAATATTACCAGCTAAAGAGATGTTATCAACTTTAGAATTGTCATTCACAAAGTCTTGCTCCTTTTCAGATTCTTCATCATAATCTTCATCATCAAAGACAGAAGCTTTGGATTCCAAACATACAGAGGCTTCAGCAGAGAAAAATTCTTTTTTTGGCAATAAATAGTCCTCTTCATTGGCAGCTTCTGTCTCTGGACCATCATACTCTTCATCAATATCTTCATAATCAACAGCATCTTCAGCTTTTTCATCACAGTCTAAGATTAAAAGAATCACAGTTAGTAAAAACTATTTTACAGAAGGGGGGAAAAGAGATGGCTAATTTTGCTCTTTTAACCAATGCTTCATTTCATCAAATTCAAACTTTTTTACAGACAACAAAGGCCTTTGATGTGCGTTAGCTTTATCAAATGAAATTTTCAAGGAAGAAGAAATGTTAGAGAAGGGTCAGAATCCTCCCAACAGGAAATAACAACAACAAAATAACTGAAGATCGGCCTGAAATACTCTCAAAACCCTCTGTAAATCTGTCAAAGCAACTCACTGAATAAATTATGAGATCCAAATCAAAACCCTCCCCCTCACATGACTAGATCTTTTGATGAGAGAAAGGAACATTGGCATAATGCACTGTGCAGGAAAATACCACGAGATCCAGTGTAAGAATTCTAGGGATACCAAACAAGATGACCTAGTCACATGAGAATCTTGTATGAAAGGATCCAAATCCAGATACTAACCCAAACAAAATTCACTAGCAGAAGCCACTCCCTGTAATTATCTTGGATTTTACTTTAAAATTCATTAAAGTCCCATTAAAAGAGTTTGTGTTTTGAGAGAAAGTAAAACAGAAACTGAAGATCTTATTTCTCAAATGAGACTATGAAGTACATATTTATAGACTCAAGACTTTGAGAAGCTGTCTAGATTGCTGACTTATAACTAACTTGTAAATGACTATCACAGTTACAGTACAGAGGACAGTCTACTACAGAGACTATAATAAGACTATACACCTTATTAGCAAGTACTCTAACATCTGTAAAAAGAGCTCAACTGCATAAAATCTTAACATCCTTCTGCTGACGAAATCCCAAAAAGGGTCCAATAAAGTGTTTCATAAATCAATTCATTTTGACTAAAATGCACTTCACCTAAGGAAATTCATTATGGTGCAAACAGAAGCCAGGAGCACCAACCCCATATTTTAGGAGCCAACCAATAGCAATGTGACACTATATGGCATTAATGAATGACTATTATCCACACATGTTCATACTACCAGTTACAAGCCATCACTGAGACTTCATATCAGCTTGTTTTCTTGATATACTTCTATTTACTTGTGCAGTTATGCCATTGCCCTTACTAACACCTAGCATCAACTATTTTGTAAAATATTTTCCGGAATGGAGAGTAGCACCAAGTCTCAACTCTAATCCTCCAATACCATGGAGGATGTGTAAAGATGAGGAATGCTAGCAGTACACTCTTTTTAACACATTAACACACACTCTACAATTGACTAAAATTTATTGAAAACAACAAAATTAGGAGAAAGGGTCATTAAATAAGGAGCAAGACCTACAAAAATTTGTGATTTCCAATAAAGTTCAGCTAATAGTAAAGAATGTTCTCAAAAGAGTGTGTTGTTAGCTTTTCTCCTGTAAGATTTATGAAATTTGATTCTTTAACAAGGAAAGACTATTAGCTGCTTCTTCATATGATATTTTCTACCAAGAATATGTCATGTGGGAAGGAATTCCAATTATAAATAAAACACAGGTGAAGTGCTCTCAGTTGATGAGGGAAAAAAATGATACCAACAGAATATCAAAAACTGCATGATATAGTTTTTCCTGGCAGACAACTTCACCTTGTTCAACAACGTCAGGTGGTGTATGTGGTGATTTTCCTGACAACTGCAAACAACAAATTACTATCATTGTCATCAAAATAGAAGTGGAAGGAATGAAATATAGAAGGAAAATCTGATAATTAGACACTTCTTAACCACATTCAGATAATGATATTTAGATTTACTTACATCTATATCTGTCAGTGACGGACCCAGCTTATCAGCTAATGCAGAAAGATGCTCCTTTGCATCCTAAAAAGGAAATATTCTTATTCAGCACCAGCTGTGCAGTTTTTCACCAAAACACATAAACATAAATAAACCAAGAAGCATAACAACAACATAGAATATGCAATTGCTCATTCAACAATCAATATAATTTAATTTTCAAAGCAGGAATGCATATCATAAAAGATGCAATTATATTCTAGGAAAACCCCCCTCCCTAGAACCTCCAATTTATCCTTCCTTGGATCATTGATAATCTGGCATGCCCATATTAAAGAAAGCAGTAGTTAAAGGCATAAAGTGTAAACAGCAATCATATTGTACTTGATTTTAATCAAAACAAAAATCTTATTGTACATATATTTCAGGTCAAGCTCATATTGCACTCTAAGCTCAGCTGTAAATTCTGATGCCTAAAACAGAATGATCAATTTTATCTGTAAAGTAACAACTGGACCTAACTATTGTAGTGTGTTTGGATGAGTATTTGCAAAATTCATTTTGAAAGAAATTAATTTTGTAAAATTGATTTTAGTTCAAATTGACTTTTCAGAGAAGTAATTTATGTTTGGATGTTTTTACCCTAAAATCAAGTTTGATATATAATACAGAGTAAATTTTTCAGCCAAACACAAAAGCTACTTTTTATTACTTCTAGTCATACCGAGGTTTGGAGGCAATATCAATTCTATCAAACAATAACCAAACATTTGTATTTTTATTAAAATGACATTTGCAGCAGGCAAAATCACTTTTGATACTTTCCACCATGCAACTGAACACACATGTAGCAAATAATCAATCAGTCTTTGCAGTTGGCACACTAAATATTAAAATCCTCTATAATTGAATTGCACATAATTTTTTAAGGCTTAATTATGATTTTAATTCCTTAATTTTGGAGTAAATCGTCCTCCAAGTTAAAATAAACATTTTTGTCCCTATAATTTCAGAAATCCGATTTTAGTCCCTAGAGGCAGACGGCGTTAATGGAAGTGGGGAAAAGTGGTGATATGACGCTCTCAGCATTTGGTAGGTGTTAATCCTCTACTTACCAATTATAAACTATAATAGCTTAGAAATCTCAGAAACTTTGAACTGCGTAACTATCTAAGATGTACATTGATAGGAATCAAGGAAGATAACAATAACACTATGACAGACAGTCAAAAAACAAAAACCCAAAACAATTAAACATGACATATATGCATGCGTCAGCTCAATCCAGATTTTCCAAACGCGTTGACCATCAAATTGAAATGTAACATCAAAAGGCTGCATAAAATTACCTCATCAAGATAATCAACATCGAGATCACCAGAATTATCTACATTTCCAAACATGAACCCAAGAAAACGATTACCCTTGCCAGACTCCTCATAGTCTTCTTCGTCATCTATCATTTCAAATTCACCAAAGATGGAATTAACAAACTATACCAAACAAGAAACCGAATTTCACACTACAACACCACCAAAACTCCCACATGTACTTCAGCTTACAGATTTCAGCACATGGACGCTAACTTAGATTCCAGCGCAACCACTCAACCCTATTCCGAATTATAAACCTAATATTAAAGAGAGGAAAGCTTAAAAATGATAATAAACAGCCAGAACAAGCAAACGAAACATGTTCCGAGCCTACATCAACTAAACAACTAGACTATACACCCAATTACGCAACCCGGCCACCCTATTGTAGCTATTTCTTTTTCCTTTTTTTTTTCTTTTCCCTGTTCTTGGCACTTCTCATGCTACTATTCCCCAAATTTCATTCCACGAAGCTCACCTTCATCCCTTCCATCCTGCGAGGGGCTATCCGAATCGTAACCCATCCTGTTTGAACAGAGCTATCCAAATCGTAACCGAATTCAGCACGAACTCATCGAAGCATAGCAGCAGCTACAGAGCACAATTCCAGCAAAATCAATTCCGATTACTCTCTTCGTCTGGAGTCTTCTTTGCCTCAAAAACCCTATTTAAACTTCACTAACGTTGTTTCACTCTGCAATTTTCCTGTTCGTTCCGAAAAGAAAAAGAAAACGAAGCTCGCAAATTAGGTTTCCTCCCCTTGCTGCGTACGGGATTCAATTCATGAAAAGAACAACGGAGCAGTGCCTCGGTGAACGGAGGAGGGTTTCCGGCGAATCTGCGGTTATCTCGATCGGAGATTCGAGAAAATTGAGTTGTAGCTTGTTGTTGCCCCACGGTGTTATTTATTTGAAAGTGAGATCGTTCATTGAGAGAAAGAGGGATGTGCTTTGGTGTGGGTGATTTTATTCTACATCCGTAAGTGTAAAATCTACCTCCGTTGATGGGTATTTAAAAAGCACCTCCTATCCAACGCACGGAAATAAATATAATTTGGCATTGGTAATGTTATTTGATTTGATTTGCTTCATTAATCGGGTATTTATTCACTAATATTTTAAAGAAAATATTATTAAAAACTGGTTATTATTAATATTATTTTAATAATATTAATATATCAAAAATCTGGCACAATAGTAGCTTTTTAAAAAAAAAATGTAGTATTAATATTTTATAGGAAGTCTTACCAATTGTAGTGTTTTATTATTACAATTAATGGGATAAAATAATTATTATAATGAAAAAAGTTAAAAATGATATTTTACGAAATGTTAAAATAATATTGTAATGATAAAAAGCAAAATTCTAATAAGAAATGTAATAATCGTTAAAACTTGTAAAATAAATCTTCAAAATCAGATATAAAAATAAATTATATATATTATTTTAAAGCATGTATAAGGAAAATTAAGCATGTAGCATTTGAATTAACTACCGTTCATATACTTTTGTAGTTTATATATACCAAATTTAATTCATACACGCTAATGATACTAATTTTGGGTTTTGTCTATTATTCTCCTTTACTTGTTGCATATTTTGTACATTAAAATTAGGAGGTTTAGGTCTTCTGTTCTGCATATGGACTGTAATTTATGGTCCTTAGTGAGAGAGAATCCCCATAGAAGTCCATAAATCTTCACCTACTCTCAATATCGTTAGCCACTAGTAATTCAATGTTTAATTATTTTATAAAAACATGATGGATAATGGATAACCAAATGGATCCTTTACCTTATGCTTAATCAGATTTTGTTGAAGCAACAACAAAGATGATAGAAGCTAAAGAAAGTGGGAATTATTTAGAGCACCATGTATATGCCAAAAAACATATTGCCACAAACCAAGTTCTACCAAAACATATTCCGAGTTCTACCAGAAACACAACCTACCCTCTAATTTGTTAAAAATTGAAGCATAAACGTCTCTGACCCTTGATGCAGTGAATGAGAATTTCAAGTAGCGGGAATTTGTGACAAACTACAGATATCCATTAACCTTTGAGCATAACTTGATAAAATGATAGTTATCATTATATTGTAAGAAATGAGTGTACCAACCTCTTCATATATTTCAACTTATAGAAGAGGAATGTGGGTGTTGTTTGACAGCTGCTGACTTATTTGTGTATGGATATATTTTTTTCTGCCTCATAATTAATACTATTTCACTGTATTTTCTAGTTAGTAAGGCCAGCTTTAAAGCTTCATCCATAATAGGTAACGTTTGTTTTAAGAGAAATAGTGGTCATCGTTCAATTTTAAAAATTAACAAAAGTGATTATATTTCTAAAATAAACTAAAACAAAATATTCACTAAATGAGCACATGCATAAGATAACGATTACTCTAACACACCAGAACAATTTTATTAACATAGACACGTAGTTGTCATCAAGATGTGATTTCCTAGCACGCCAGATTTAGAACTAATGCTATACCTGGCACAACTTGATATACAGAAATAGAACAAACTTGATGAAGAACATGGAACTAGTTAAGTAGTCACAGGCTACGACACCCATACTAGATTATCAGGTGGAGAAAAATGACAAACAGGAGTTGCACTTAGAGGTGTCTGTGACAATTCTCACACCTACTAACACGTCATACAGATTTGTTGTCTAATTTATGAATATATGACTTATCAAATAGATTTTATATAATGGAATAAACAATTTTAAAAAATTAGATCTTATAAATTAGAATAAAGGCAATAATAATTATATATATAAATAATTAATAAATTTATTTTCTATTACAAATGCAAAGAGATTTGATTCAATTTTATTTATTTTTTATTTTTATATGATATAAAATAATATTTTTATATAATAAGTTGAAATTATATTAGCTAAATATTTTTAAGAGAAAATAAAATTGATATTATATATTGTATATATAGCATAAAAAATTAATTAAGGATTTATAGTTTGTACCTAAAAATATATTTTACTTCATTAAAGGTATTCGGTTTAAATAATTAAATGTTTACTGTAATAAAAAAATTATATATAAAATATAAGACATGAATATTAATAATCTTTTTATAAAAGCACGTATGGATTTGTATGATAGAGATGAAAAACTTACCAAAACCTTCCTTATCATTTAAATTAGGAAGGTGTGATATTATACTTTTGTAACTCATCGTTTTCTATCTTTCAATTTAACTAATTTATAATTATTTATTTATTTATCATAGAAAATATAAATAAAATATAAGAAATGGACGTGGATATGGACATTTTTCATAAAAGCACGAAGATAATATTACACTTTATTTTTTATAAAACTGGTCAAGTTTTTGTTATTTTCAATTAAGTTTTTGAGCTTGAATGTATACAACAATCATTTGTATATTTATGCAACTCAACTGCATTTGGTTATTTAAAAATGTTATCTATATTCGGGGTGAAATTATATTCTCTATTTCCGAACTTACACAAATTTGCTTCTTTTGTTTGTTCTATTGGATATGCATGTTTCGTTATTTTCATTCACGCATCAACCGAATCATAAATCCACCAAAAATGATGGACAAGGGTCTTTTTCATGTCATATGCACATTGATGCATGAATAAAACCACACAAGTGGTTCATTGCGGGCTGGGGTGGAAAAAGAAGGAATATATAGAAACATAGTAGTATCTTACAAATTTAGGCTCACAACAAGTTTTCAATTAAGTATTTAAATTGGTTTCACATCTCAAGAAGCATTTTTATTACAATTAATATGTTATATTTTTTAACCTAATTCAAAATTGAAATTTATCTTTCATAGGAAAATTTCATCCTCTTGCTAAATATAATTATTTTTTTTACGTTATCTATAATTTTTATATGATCTGAAAAAATAATCAATGATTTATACCATATATATATATATATATACTGTAAACTAAATATGACAAAATAATGTAATATTTTAAAAATATTTTTTTAATATAATTGATTAGATTATAATGGAATGACTATTATGTCCATTTTAATAGCATATTAACTTTAAATATCATAATGCAATGAAAATATATTAATTCATACACTTTACAATTTATTTATTATCATTTTATATTTTATTAGATGACAAGATAATAGTATATAACGGATAAAATATTTGTTTTCTCAGTTTGATTTTCTTCTTCTTTTAATTTGTTGTATTTTTTACATTCTATTAAAATTATTGTTACTATAAGGAATAATTGT
>JAMLFT010001429.1:0-30873 GCA_026544285.1 Pachyrhizus erosus
TATATACTTAAAAATGAAATTAAATCTGATATTCGTTAAATATAATATATATTTTTATTTTGTATTTAAGTTAATACATATATTTATTAATTCTATATAACTTTTCATTTAAAAAAAATATTAGAAAAATTCATAAGATAATTCATTTTTTATTTTATTATTGTTTAGAAAATAATTAGCTTGAGTCCTATCCATACGTGAGAAAAGCATCTTGTATTTTTGTTTCGCCATGCAAAATTGCAAATGCTACGTGGCAGCTAAACAAGAAGCAACATTTGATCTCCGCACCACTAGAGGGAAACAAAGAAATTAAGTAGAATATTGCATATGGAAAAGGGACCTTTTAAAACAATTTTAAACGTAGATGAAATTTAATAAGAAAGTGAGACAGATTATAAGGGCAGAATGAGTAATTATCCTGAAAACAACGTAGGCCTCGATAATATTACCACTTTTTTCTTTAAATAAAAAAAGGCATACTAGTGCTATCATATTGTAGTGGCCTTTCAAAGCATTACCTAGAAATTCATACCTTGAAGATAACCTTCGCATGCACGGAGAGGTTTAGACTAACACCTCGAAAATATTCTTTGTTTTTTCTTCAAGAAAGAAAAGAAAAATGATTAGAATACTGAATAGTGAAATTGAAATCTTAGGCAGAGCACGTTGTTGGTAGCAATGGACAAATTTTTAATAAGTGTTATGTTCAAATTATATGCTAACCAAAGTTTGCAATGGAGAAAATGTTTTGATATACTTTCAAGAATAGGATGATGCATCACTAAATGCCTGTTTCGGTCAACATTCAGATCTCAAAACACACTTTTAAATAAGTAAATGCCTTTGTATCTTTTCACTCCAACATATTATTGGGTGTCTTGAAATGGTAACCCAAACATGCTACTATAAACTTTCATGAATTGAGTGCATGCATTTCCACCACTTATTTAATACAATTCCTTTACTCTCAACATTTCATTTCTGTCCATTTATAATTTCTCTATTAAATTCCTATTTAATACATATATTTCATCTTTGATTTTCATCTTTTGCCTCTTTATCATTTCGATCCATTTTCGGTTCGAGCAATTCGTTTTTTTTTTCTTTCTAATTTTTCCTTGCTTTAGTTTTAAATGTATTCTTTTGAATTTATATTAAGATATGTTAGTTTTCTTATTCTCTCATCATTCCTTTCACATTTCACTTTATCACATAAGCATTCGTTTGTTTTTGTGTATAAATGTTATGTCTTCAATTCAGTTTAGTAATTAGTTTACCTAGATATATCTTTGACTTCAGTTTCATTTCATTTTTTCAATTAAGTTATTCCTGCCAGTATATTTACATTTACCTTTACATTCTAAATCTCTAAGAATATTTAATTTCCTTTAAAGAATCTAAACAAAGCATATTTGATTGTAAGATTCACATTACATTTGGAATAAAACAGTGACACTTTTAATATGTAATGGAAATAAAATTCACTGTCAACGCATATAGAACGAAATCCCGAAAAAAAAAATCAGAAAGATAATTTACTTCAATTTTAGAAAAAAGTTCATTGAGATCCAAAGAAAATAAACGATATCTACAAAATTGATTATACTTTTGGACCCTCCTTTTGAATTATTAATGTGAGCATCTTTAAGAATGCTAAAAACTAATTAATAAATTAATCATGTAAGACAATTAACTCTAGTTCAACTTTACATAACGTTATTAAGGAAGTCTACTTCAATTAATTGAGTAGAGTGAATGGATTGTTATAAATTTTCTCATACTTATTTTTAATTTTTATGAATAAAAAAAAAACTTTGCATAATATTGAACTTATATTGGTTTACTATTCCATATATGCTAAGTAATAACGATAAGTGACTCGTTTGATAACCATACATGTTAATGGGTTTGATTCCTTTTAGTGTAGATATAAAGTCATCTTGATAAACATCATATATTTGATAGGTTAGCAAGGATTAGTGTGGGGCTAACAGCCGAAAACAATAAAGGAAACGTGCTTTCTGCACAAATGGTTTATTTGTATATATGCCCTGTTTTTAATAGGTTTAGGGAAAATTTTAGACCACAATATGGGCACATTGCTCTTAACCAGTTTTGACCAAGTCATTAAAACTTCACTTTATTCTAAATATTTTTCATTGCCACTTTTTATGATATATTATTCTTGATTAAAGATGTATATTTATAGAAGAAAAACTGTCAAAGAATAAATTAACGAGGGGATTTTTATTATTCCATGTAATCTACGAGAACAAAACCTCTATGTTTAGTAATTTTTCTTCGATAGAATTGAAGTTTGACTTCAAAATTTTGTGTAATATGTAACATAAATGCCCAACAACGAACGACACTAACATTTTAATTTACGTTATAAAATAATCAACTTTGATAATACATCTACATAACTTTATGTTTGGGAGGCACATTTGGACAAAAAGCTAACCTCTCCTGAAACACTGCGCCATAATGTTTCATGAAGTATGTTGCAATGTGCATAGCTTCGAAAACCGAAAATTTTTGTATGGTTTGATAAATATGTGTGTGTTTTGACTATGACATGGAAGCAAGACGTGCTAAGCTTATGATAAATTTGATTCATTTCGCAGTTCCCAGTACTTATAAAACCATGAAGAGTGTAGCATTTTCTTGACTTGCATGAATGTGGTCCACTTGGGTGAGTTTCGAGGGCCTTAAATGGTGGCAGTCTGGTAGAACAATATAGTAACCCCGTACAGTTGTACAACTGTTGTGACATGTGAATGTGAATCTTAGAAATTTCAGTTTACTCTGCTTTTGACTTCCTAGGTAGTAAGACTGCTAGCTATAAAGTTCCATTCCCATAGGCCATAGGTTTTTCTGATCTTCATGAGAAGAACATATACTAGAGCCTAAGTATTCAAAGAAACAACTATGACAATGTTTGGATTTCTGTTTGGGCAATTTAAATTGAGTTTGAGGGAATAAATTCAGTTTTGTAATATTTGGTTATCTATAAAAATATGTTTACACACTTATATTTTTTTTTTATTGAAACTAAATTTTCATAAAATTAAGACAGATTTTTTTTATAGTTTATAAAATAAAAACTACTTTAAAATTAATTTATCAACTTTAATTCAAATATGTACAGAATGTTTAGACATGCCGCTTTTCTAAATCAAAACTATTTAGTAAAAAAAGGTTTGCATGAAAAACACAAATTGATAGTGTGTTGTTGCCTCTTTTTTAAATGATTATAAATTATAAATATTTAATATGAATTTTTTTTATGAAAAATACAAATTTGTGATGTTTGACAAAATCAGCTTGTACTATTTGGTATTTTTCTTTTCAAATATTTCATTAATATATTTATTTTTGTCTAAATTATATTTTTATTCTCTTATAATATTTAATTTATGATTTTGATCCTTTAATTATTAATTTCAGTCTCTTAATTTTATAAAATCTATAATTTGATCCAATCATCAAATATTTGTTCATTAATAATTAAAATTGTAATATTGAACATAACATGACATTAAGTAAATGATATGATAATTAATATTTAGTAATATTTATGCTAAATTGTATGATTACTAGGGGCAAATGAATGACAACAAATATTATAAATAATTAAAATTAAAATTTAACCTAAATATTATTAAATATTAATAATCGTTAAAAATATTTAATAGTTGGATTAAAATTAGAAATCTTATAAAATTTGAAGATTAAAATTATAAAATTAAAAATTAAAATATCAAAATCACAAATTGAGAATCATAAAAGGATCAAAAGTATAATTTAGTCTTTTTTTTTCTATTGTCCTTTTATGACATTATGTTACCTATCATATTTATATATTTTTTTCATTTTTTTTTAATCTTTTTTACTAGGTGTTAAATAAGTTTTTAAATGTCTAAATTTTTTTTTAGAGAAATTAATGATATAGATAAATAAATGTAGTGTTTACACATGTGCTTACTATTACATTGCATAAAAAATTAAGTTATAGTTAAAACAAATTGTAATAAACTATAAGTAGTATTTTAATTTGTATATTTTATGTATTAATTTTTTATTTTTAGATAATTAAAATTTATAATAAATAAATATTTTAAATATATAAATTAAATTATAGTCAAATTCATAATAAAAAAATATCTTTGAGCAAGTAAAATATTTTTTAGATTTATAGTAAATAATTTCCATTATGTTATAAAGTTATATTTTTACCATTAATAATTTCTTTTAAAAAATAATTTAACTTTTATTTTGAGATAAAGATAAAATATGGTAGATTAAAAGAGGCAGGAAGCTAAGAAGATCATATATATATAGATAAAGGTAAAAAAAGATAGAGTAATTTTGTTATAAAAATATAAACTTGGAATAGAGAATGTAGAGTAGAGATAGGAATAGAGAATGTAGAGTAGAGATAGCAAGAAAGAATAAAAAGAATGAAATGATTTTCTTATACATTCTCATTATGAGGAAGTATCCTATTTATAAGTATAAATTGTAACTCAAAGAATACAACTTAAGATTTACATGCAACTCAAAAATTACAATTTATTTAAGACTGTAAAATGAGTATTAAACATAGAAGCTGGAAAGTCAATAGACAATCATCAAATAATAATTACTCATAACACTTCTCCTAAGATGTTCATTGTTTTGAGGATGTGTATAGTTAAAACCTTATTAAGAAAAATCCTATGGAATAAAAACCTAGTGAAGGAAAAATAGTACATAATTTTTCAATACGTTATCACTTGCCTTATTAAAAATCTTACCAAGAAAACTCAATGAGACAAAACCATAATGAAGGGAAAAAGAGTGCATAATGTATTTCCTTCTCTCCCTCATGTAAGCAATCATTTATAAGTCAATGAATACCTTATGTTGTCATCTTGGTAAAGACTTTATAAAGAGATTTTCTAGATTATCACTTGAACAAACCTATTGAATGTTTATATCATCATTTCTTTTATGATCGTGAGTAAAAGAATTTTGGAAGAATATGTTTTGTTTTGTCCCTTTAATGTATCATTCTTTTAACTGAGCAATACATGCAACATTATCTTCACATATGATTGTCGATGTCATTTTTCTTGAAGATAAACCACAATTTTCTCGTAAAATGTGACTTACATATCTCAATCAAACATGTTCACGACTTGCCTCATGCAATGCTAAAATATCTACATGATTGGATGTTGTTGTTGTTGTTATGATTTGTTTCATAGACTGTCATGAAATGGTTGTATCGTCACATGCAAACAAGTATCCTATTTATGATCTACCATTAATCTAAAAAATAACCTACATATGCATAATCAAATGTATTTGACTTTAAAATATTTGAATAAAACAAATTCATGTTCATAGTCCCTTTAAGATAGTGAAGTATGTACATAAATCCATTTTAATGTCTTCTTGTAGGTGAAGAAATGTTATATTAGGTCATGTATAATTAGCAAGATACATCAATGTTCCTATAACACTAAGATATGGTACTTTAGGACTAAGTAGTTCTTCATCATTTTCTTAAGGTCTAAAAGGATCTTTATCCACAAGTAAAGACCTTTCAACCATTAGAGTGTATAATGGATATGATTTTTCTATATAGAAAACTCAAAAGAACAAATAGGGGAATGTTTCTAGAGTTATTTGGGAACACAACAAGGTTGTTATAAGTGTTAATAATAGTTGCTATTTGAATTTTAACTTGGAAAGAGTGAAAGGATATTTGGGTTAAGTGGAATCCTACAAAGGCTTAGAGAATACTGATGAAGAGTATGCAAGGGTTAAGAGAATATTAAGTGCAACCTACAAAGGTTTAGAATATTAGTGCAATCTATAGAGACTTGAAAAGAATACTGAAAAAGTTTCATAAGGTTTAAGAAGAAAAAAATATTTTGTTGGTGTTTGTGTTAGTAAAAAATCCTACAATTGTAGGAACTAAACGTAATCCAAGGCTTATGGGTGAACCAATATAAATTTTTATGTGTTTTCTTTCATTTCTTCAAGCTTTTCATGCATGTATTTGCTACATCTCTATCATATCTTTTGAAAACATTTTAGATTTGTTTTGTTTAGCATTTTTACACTTAAACAAGATTTTTCAAAGAGATTTTTAACTTCAGAAGCAACATAAACTTTGATTAAAAGAAACTTTTGAACCTTTTGAGAAGCAACACTTTATAAGATATTTGACATACATATAATTCATTTATTATCCTATATAAGTAAGAAAATAACTCTTTCTAATTAACTTTTAATATCCAAATAAGAAGCTTGAAAATAAATATTAGAAGTAACATGTTTGAATACTTCGTGCGAATATCATGATGATCCCAACAAAAGACTAGAATTACACATATTTACTACTACTAAATTAAGTAATATTAATATTGTATAAAGTAATTATATTAAAATTAATAATAATACATACGAATTATTTTAATGTGTGTATATATATATATATATTACTTATTGAATATTAATATTAAAATTAATAAATATAAATTAATAATATATTCTAAGTACCAAAATTACATATATATTTACTATTAGTGAATAAATAATATAACATTATAAAATCAAAAAAATAATAACTTCTATTTTTTAATACTATATATCTTAATTATAATCGTATCACTCTATTTTAAATAACTTTCCCTTTTATAAAATTATTTTATTTTATTTTTTATTTTAATGACTGAAAATAGATATTATTATTATGTAATAAATTTATATATTTATATCATATATAATATATTTCTACTTTTGTACAAGATTATTAATATATCCTAATTTATATATATTACTAAACTTTAAGGATGGGGTTCAAATAAAATTCATGCTTGCAAGTATGTATTATTAATTTATATTTATTAATATTAATTTAATACTAATATTATATATAATATTAATATTATTTATTTTAGTGATAAGAAATACGAGTGTAATTTTTATCTAATGTTAAAGTTATATGTATTTGTATACCAAATAAAGTCATTAGTTAGTAGTTCTTGCATTGTTGTTGGATCCCATGGTGGGGGTTTAATTTCAACCTTCAACACTTAATTTTTAACCCATTTTCAAATGTCACATGAATGTGCCATATCAAGTCCAATAGATAAAATTAACTTTTTACATTATACAATTGTTATAAATGCAGGTGATATAGAAAAAGATAATTTTTTACATTAGAAAATAATAGACTTTTTAAATCAATTCTTTTTACAATCAATCTAGATTTAGAAAGTAGGCTTTTTAGATTGATTTTTTTTTTAACTGATCTAAAAGATAGACTTTTTAGGTCAATTCTTTTTTTAATCAATCTAAAAAGTAATTTCGTAAAAACATTCATATAAGTATGAATCGCAAATTAAAAACTAAACATTTAGAAATAAACCAATGAAGTTCAAGAAAATTTTGTATATCAACCAAATCAACTTATAAGAACAAACTCTTGCTAAGAAAAACTCGTAATAAGTTGATATACATATTTATATGAAAAAGTATGTAAGAAAACTGCAAAAGGAACACCAAATACAAAATGAGAACAATTCAATAAATCAAATTCATTCATTTGAACTAACATATATGAAATAAGAATGAAATCAAAGACTTCACACAAATGTATGGAAAAACTTATTAACCATATTTCTCTTGAATGTAAAAAGAAACATAATATTTACGAAACCAACATTCAAACATAAAAAAGAATACCAATCTGAGATGAAAACACACACAAATATGTAAATATTAAACAAAAGAAAAATAAATAACAACTGAAAGAAAAAGACAAGAAATCATATATGCAACACAACACGAAAGAGAAAAGTGTGATAAGAGAAAAAGAAGAGAAGATTCACAATGTTATTACCTCTATAGACGAAGAAGAACTTAGTCCAACCACATAAAGAAGCAAAACTATGAAAATGAAAGTACAATTCATTTTAAATTGAAAATGAAGGCACAATTTAAAGTAAAAATGTAAGCAAATATAAAAAGTCTTTACGATTTTAAAAAATAAAACTCTCTTGCATCAATTTTTTAAATAGGTTATTTTATAATCGATCTAAAAAATCTTCATAATTTTAAAAAAGACTAACACACAACAATATTTTATATCGATTGCTTTATAATCAATCTAAAAATCACTTTTTTATCGATTATAAAATAATCTATTTAAAAAGTGTTTTACTAATTACAAAAATGTCACATTTTTTTTAATTTATTTTTTTATAATCAATCTAAAAATTTGTTATAAAAAATATTATTTGCACTTATATAAATAAAAAAAATTAATTTAACCTTATTTCTTAGAGTGATAGATTAAAAAACTTATACATTAAAGTAGATTTCTATATTTGATATAATAACACTTTCATTGTTAATATATATATATATATTTGTCTCCTTTAATCTATATGCACCTTTTTTTAAGGAAAAAACATATTATTGATGGTACACTACCGTTGAGCACAAGGTGTTCAGAACAGCAGTGGACAGCAATACACTAAAACAATCTACATGCTCTATTGTATATAATAGAAAAATCACTAAAACAATAATCTGTAAAGTGAGTATGATGAGTCAATATTGGGCTCTGCGGCACAAATACATAATGAGATATTAATTTTAAGTGAATTTACGCATTGAAAATGTCGTATGACTAGGAGTCAAGAATTTAAATCACCATAAATATATATTCAATTGGTACATCTCACAAGTTAGTATACGTAACGACTAAATAAAGAATGCCTCCATAGTCTTGTACAATTTAAAGGATAAAAATTCCATATACAACAACAATTAAACTGATCGTCCCTATCACTGACATCATTGAAGGGGGAGTATAACTGCCTATCTAACTAAGTAATAGTTCATAATATCTTTAATTTCTCTAATAGAAATATTTGATGAAACTTTGATGAAAATATTATTATGTGGTTACTTACACAGGCAAGAAAAGATGGAACTGCTTTTGAATCTAGAATGAGTATTATTAACACATGTGGTTAAATAGAAATTACAATACGATTTTAGACATTTATGGTTGTACTAATTTTTACATAATATAAAATCAAATTTTATTTTAATTAAAATATTTAATTATATGTTACATAAAAATTAGTTTAAATTGACTATAGACAAAATTGAATGAGTATAGTTTAGTTGATAACATATTCTAAATATATGCGGTGAACTTAATTTGATTTTTCTAAATACATCTTTAGAAAAGGACGAAAAATTTTAAGACCAAAATATTAATCTCACAACATACTCAAACTATTGAAACATACAAGGATACCTCATCTTCTACAATTGACAATGGTCGTACTCCTAGTAATAACCTATTGAGGTGGAGGGAGTGATGCACTGAGATAAAGCGTCGTTAAAACTGGAAGTAAGAAACCTAGGGACCTACAAGATTAGGTGAAAAAACCAACCTGAATTGCGTGAAGCCTCCTAAAAAAGTAAAAAGTAAGTTATGAATATTTAAGATTTTCCTGTACTTGTTTCGGAACTCTGAATTTTGTGCTCTGTGTTGCTCTCTCTCTCTCTCTCTCTCTCTCATGCCCTTGTCAGTGTGAGGTTTCCTTCTTGGGTTTGTATATAAGCTAAACCCACCTGCTGAAGAAAGTATCTTGTGCAATACCCTCTGAAGAAAAGAAATGGAGCTAATCATCATCATCACTCTTCTTAGCTTTTCCTTCTCTTATCTAATACCAACTTGTTCTTCTTCCCAAATTCAATTGCAACCTTCACTCCAGCTTGAAGGTAAGCACTTTCTTGATGAACTTTTTATCAGTGAATAAATTTCTAAATTCTTATTTATAGTCTTTATTATCATTATCTATCACAAAAGTGCTTATTTATCACCCTTCATATTCTTCCTTATAGTTGATATTGATAATACAGGAACAGCCAATACAAACCTACAACTTTCTGTCCCAACGATTCCTAGGAAGCTAAGATTCACTGAGAAGGTACTGTAATTCATGAATAAATCTAGAGAAGCTTCTTTGATCCTTATTAATTGTTTTGAAATGTGATACACATATGTCAACTTATACAATAATTTTTATAACATTAAATTTTGTGTCTCTCTTTTTATTATCTTATTATTTATTAAATTTGAAATTTAAATTTATCTTTTTTTACTCTCTCTTAAATGTAAATTTTGTTCTATAAATTATCGTATAAGTATTATTTCTTACTTGTTTTTATTTATAATAACTTTGTTATTAAATATTTCTTAATTTCCAAAAATTAGGTTAAAGTGGATAATGATGAAGCTAGTAGAGATCTTGCATCACATAAGCAGGAGGGTTCCTTTGCTGCAGGTAATGATCAACAAAAATTAGTAGTTATTAATAATAGTAACTAAAACAAATCATTTGGACTGCATCGAATGCAAAGAATCTTCTTGTTGATTCTAGCTCGTTCATGTAATATTTCATATCCCAAAAGCAATTTTCATGAAAACTAGATAAGCCGCAGCCTCTATTTACTTTTCAAGGTTCATGCACCAAATCAAGTGAAGTTTTATCAAGGTGAAAATAAAAAGTGGTGAAAAGAGTAGCATTTGCTGACTTTAGCATTTAACATATCCACCTTCCGGGCCAACCTTTCTTTTCTGTGTGCTATCACTTTTTTAAATTAACATTTTCATCCACCATTACTTGAAGAACTGGTTCCTCTCCGAGTCAATTACCACTTGGCCTATCTTTTCAGTATATAGTGTTTGACATTAACACATGTCTTTATGTGCATATATAACGTAGGATATTCCTGTAAACTTACCATATTAAGTCATAAGAATAGCTCTTGCCACATAATTATGGGATATCTTTTTTTTCCTAATCATAATATTAATATAAAGTATTCAATGTTAAAAACAGTGATGAAATTTTGTTAGGAATCATGAACTCATATAAACTGACTATATTATGGAGTATATCTTCACATAAAGTGACTATATATATACTCCTCTTTGTTAAATATTAGGTACTATTTTTTTTTCCTTTTTTAATAAATCAAAATATATTGATGAAATATGGAGTAAAAGTTTCTGCCTTCTTTAGTTGTTGTGGACGAGAAATTCCCTTTGATAACTTTGGAGGCGTATTGATCGTTGCCAGAGTGGTGTATTGATCTTCAGTCATCTACTAAATCTTGTAACTATATAACAATAATTATTGGCATAGCGAGTTAGACTAACTCTTGTAAGTGTAACAAAATTATTTTCTTGTTCAATAAAAAACAAAAAAATTCGGAGTTTCAAAAGCACAAGAATTAAACTTCAATTGCCAATTGGTCACGTATATTATTTCACCAATGAAGTGAACCTTGATATATCCAAAGCAATAATGCTTTTGCGTTTTATAATTGAGCCTAAATAATAACAAGGGATATAACAATATTCTGTCAAATCCAAAAAGGATGGGAATTGTATTATGTTTGCATCATTTTTATATTTGATTTGAATCCATTCTTGTACTACATTAATTTAATTTAAAATACAAGACACACTAATTCAACATGTTTATGAAATTATGCAACTTTTACAGGGAAGCAATACCATAGTAAGCAAAACATGGTGCTTGGCAAAAAGGGGACAAAACAAGAACGAATGGAGGTGGATGACCCTTCACAATACTTTACGATGGATTATAGCCGAGTGAGAAGAAGACGTCCCATACACAACAAACAATTGCCTGTTGGTCCATAAACATGGTGAAGAGAAGATAACTTGATTTCACTCCAATCGATCTTGAAGCTAGTACTTACATACAACATAGGATGCCTTTCAGGTTACAATTTTGCCAAATGTGTGTAATTAGGAATATGTGGAGTGTGTTTTATATATGTCTTCACTTTTGCCTCTAATGGCCAGTATTAGGGAGCAAAACCCTAAACTTGTATGAAAACTAGGATTTCACCTAACTACAAGTACTCTTAGTTGATTATTCTCAATGAATTTGTTTTTCTTTTCCTTGGTGTTAGTAGTCAAATGGGGTTCCTATGGCCAACATTTCGTAAAACATGGTCTCGGAAAGTCAAATCTTGATTTGTATATTAGGTGGAACCCAACATAACGTGCTTGATTATGGTAAACAAATGTTTTAATTCTGTCACGGAAGAATGCTATTATCATCGTTATTTGACACGGCATTGTCATCCACGTACTAGGTGGAACCCACATAGCATTTGCTAAGTTCTTTTTTTACACACCTCTTAGGAGTGTGTACTGGTTGGAGATAAAAAGAGAAAAAGAAAGGGGGGAAAAGAGAGAGTTAAAAGTAACGCATAAAAAGATAAGAAAGGAAAAGAGTGTAAAGTATGAATAAAAAATTGAGTGTTCAAAAAATTTAAGATTATTTGCTTGTTTATGAGGGTTATATATATATATATATCCATATTTTGGGAATCAACGTACAATGACAATTAGTCAGTTTTAAATTTAAAATAAGTGTTTATAAAAAATATTTTTTAAACAATTAATTATTTAAAGAAACAGATAAAATTTATTTCTTAAAATAAAATAAAAAAATTTCTTATTTTAAAAATAAACATTTTAAATAATACATAAAAATTACTTATTTGATTAAAAACACTTATTTTTAAAATAAATACAAACAAATCGGTCTAATATTTTACAATATCTTGTTCAAAACTGAGCTATTTTAACTTCTCTGTACTCTAATTAAAATTATCAAATTATATAAATATTCAGTTTATATCTTTCATTTAGATTGTTTATATCTATACTAATAATAACAAAAATCTCCATTTTTACGTACATTTTCATTAGACAATTTTATTTTCATATATCTTTAAATTCTTATTAATAATTATCTCACTATTCTATTACTTTCTTTATTTTTTTCCTTTTCTTGTTACCCTTATTTTTCTATTTAACTTTTCAAACTTTTTTCTTTTTTATTTAAAAAATAGTACTATACTTTGTACCAAACTCCAATATATCTGTGATGTGGTTTGATTAGAGCGACAATACAAGCTATGAATACAGATCAAACAACACTACAATACACTAAACAACATGCATGTAAAACAAAATACACATACATTATTCAAGGCATGTATTTGCATATTTAGATAAAGAAACACAAAACTAAAATAGGAATCTCCTAAAACTGAACCAGTAAGTATAAATTGAAATTAATAGAAGAGAAAGTGAATCACCAACAAGCAATCAACAGTGGTGACAACAACCTAACCACCAGCAAGACAAACCAATGCGAATGCAAAAAATTAGTTAAATAACTATTGATGTAATCATTTATATACTTAAAATCAGTTGTATAACCGATTATATATCTTAAATTAATAGTTGATTTGAACTTTTAAAAAATAATTTTTAATCTTTAAAAATTTTAATTAAACATAACACAATTATTAATGTATAAAATTGTTTACAAGAATATAATAAATATAAAAATGTCATTTTTTTATTTCCAAAACTGATTATAGATATATATCTAATTATAGAAACTATTTTTTTATAATTAATTATAATTTGGTTATAATAACTACTTTACATATTAATTATTAAATAATTATGTTTAGATTATTTAAATAACTTAATCATAAACCATCCTAGTCACAGTTACACTTTTATTGTGTTTGAAAATATTATAAGAAATTGCAGATAAATATTATTTATAATTACAGTAATAGACACTCCAAAATTGAGCCGGCTAAAATAGCGGTTGTGGGGTGTTTTTAAAAGCTTCGAATAAAATGAATTTTGGGAACCTTAATTATGTCCGCAATAGGCAAAAAGTATTTGAGTTGTGTCTTGGCATTTTACTGGCCTTTTGGGCTAACTATACCATTCATTTTTATCATTTATTTATTTTTACAAAAATGAAGTGGAAGAAAATAGAAATGATATGGAGATTTGATAAAAAAAAAATACTAAAATTTTATTGTCTATATAAAAGAAAAATAAAGGAGAGAGAAGTTATTCATGTGAAACTCATCATATGAAACTTTCCTCTTAAGTTGGCATTAAATGTACGGAGGAATGATATATCTATTTTTCATTTTTTATCTTCTTAAAAAAGATTTACACATAAAAAATTTAATAATAAATAATTTTATGTGAAAAATAAAAGAATAAAAATTAAATATTGAATTAATATAGAAATATTTTCATATGGTTTTTTAATTTTCTTTTCTAATATTAATCTAAACAAGCAAAAAAAAAAAAATTACTCTACTTCTTTCCTTCTTATTTTATCAATCTAAACAATATGTATGTTTTACTCCGATTCTCTTTTACTTCTATTTTTATTTTTTTTAATTTTATTCCTCTCCGTTTCACTTAATTTTGTCAAAATAAGATAAGTTAGAAAAAAAATTCCAAAGTGAAGTGGTAAATTAATAAATCAATATCAAAATATTATATAAAATATAATTTTGGACTGAGATTATTAATACATGTGTCCTCTTTTAATGTGATTTTTTCCCATTTTTCTAGCCTTCTGTTTCCCTTTAGTGACCTTTATTCATATTATCTCATCTCATTTTTTCTATACTTTTTATTTTTAAAGTGTAAAAATTACTATCATCATTTATTATTAATTTGATTTATTTTCAGATAATGATTTGATTTGCTTCTACATTCTCAAATACTAAAGTTTGATATTTTTTAAAATTTGAAAAATAATCCCATGACAATGTTCTTCATATTAAATACATGAAAATTAATACTAAATTAGAAATTTCTGGATGAGAATATCATACATTTAATTACCAAATATCAACATATATTAAGCATATAAATAGAAAATAACCATAGAAGAACCTGCAGCTTTTTGAACATTTGTGGCTACCATAGAAGAAGTACGTAGTGATGAAACTTCTTGAGAAGAGCTTAGGGTTTTTAACGATCTTGCGAAACGTGGTTTGGTATAGTCAAAGAAAGGGACATGAAGGGTTAGGGGTGAGTAGGATTGGACGCTAAGATTGAAGATGAGAAGCCAATCAGAATCGACGGTTAATCGACAACTTTTTAAAAAAAATATTATTTTGAAGTTTAAACAAATCCATCCATTATATAAAAGTTTGTTTGTTGATGTTAAATTGCAGTAAAGTTATCGTCAATTTTTTATTCAAGTTAAATTTAAAATAAACTAAAGTGACATATCATATTTTTGTGTGAACTCTTTGTTTCCATAAAGTTGTAAGTGTAACATTGAGAGTCATTTTTTTGCCTAACATAGTAATATACCAAAAATCTTATGAATGTAAATATCATTAACAGTATTTGTTTAAATGCATTTCTTTACGAGACTTGGAATTGTAAATGGATAGAGAAAAAGTTCTTTGAGGATGACGCAATGCAATTTTGGAAGATGCATATGATGTGGCTAAAAGAATGGAAATCTTCGTCCAACTGGTATGAAGAGGAGAAAGGGAAATCTCCATTATGTCCAATATTATGGTATGTTGCTCCCAATGCGAGTGTACAACTTCAATCATACAATGACTTGTTTTATTAGAGAGAATCAGAATCCATTCATTGGACTAGAAACCATTTTCTTGTATGTCTTGATCGTTGCAATAACTAATATAAACTCTAAGAAGATTGATAGAATAATATTTTTATATTTATTAGTGTCATTTTTTTTATAGAATTGATATGATCTTATGAAAATTTTAACTTTTTAAATAAATTTTATTATATTGAGTCTAAGTGTTAAATTTTATATTTTGTGCATAGATGATTTTTAAATGGTCAATTAAAATTTTAAGATGCTCTACATTATATGGATGTTTGTGTTTATAATCTTTTGGGCCTAAATGTTTATTGGTGACTCATTGATTTTGTTCAAATTATGTGAACAATTTGTAGAACTTTGTTAGTTAGTTGTTAGTTACTTAATTAAGCAGTAGTTTAGTTAGTTGAATTATTAGCTATTTGGTTTGTTAGGTAATTAGAGCTTATAAATTCACAATGATTGTGACAAAAAATTAATCAACTTTGAAAACAAATATAGAATTATTTTCATTATTTTCCTTTTTTTAATTTTTTATTTTTATTTCTATTTGAGAAACTTGCTATGATGAAATTCATTAAAGATTAATCATATTTTTATATAAGGATTCTTAATTTTAGATAAGTTTGAGTTATACTATGCTTAATATTTGAATTTATGAATTATATTTTCTTATTTTTTCTCTTTTCAAATTTTTAAATAGATACATGATTGTGTTTTGATTTAAAAAATTAAATTAAATTAAGGTTAGGATTGATTAATTCTTACCCAATAATTGATTAATTGTTTGTGTTAATTCGAATAATGTTTAAATTTATCTAAATTCAGAAATATGATTGTATTTTTCATTTTGATAAATGAATGTAAGATAATTATCTACTAATTTTGAATTGAAATGCATGATCATAAATTCATTTTCTTTTTTCTAAAACTATGATAATTTATTGAAATAATAGATTCTCGAGTTGTCTCTTATATTTATTTTCAATCTTAATTTATTTAGAGTTGTGTTTAAAAGTTTTGAAACTTTAAACAAATATTATATTTGAGTTATACTTTAATATAATTTATTAATTTTTATTTTATTTTTTTTAACTTTTTAAACTACAAATTTATTAATTAAGATGACTTAAATAAACATTTTCAAAATTTCACCTTATAGTAATCCATTTAATAAATCATCTTGTAACATAGTTAATCTCAAACTAAATCTAAATTCATTTAATTTTGAACAACTTTTCTTAATAATAACAATACTTACAAGTAATATTGATAGTATTTTATGAACATTAAACACAATAAGAAGTTAATTTTTATATAATATAATATTTCTAAAAAGATGCTAATTTATTTTTAGTATTTGCTTCATTAACTTCAATTCAGAAAAGAAAAACTGTCAGCACTACTAATTACTATTGAATTAATGCTTGGTAAAACTTAAATTTATTTCAAAATTAATACAATATTTTTAACTTATTCTCTTTTAAAATATTAAACTATTTGAATTCAAATAAAAAATTCAAAGTGATTTTAAATTTTAAAATTTGTTCAACTAACTTATGAATTAAAGAAAATAAATTGATTTGATATGTATACATGATAATCAAAATCAAAAGAATTTTTTTTTAAAAGAACTAAATGAATTAGTTGTTTAGTTAGTTGAATTATTAGTTATTTGGTTTGTTAGGTAGTTATGGATTATAAATTCACAATGATGGTAACAAACCAATTAATCAACTTTGGAAAGAAATATAGAATCATTTTCATTTTCTCTCTTTTCTTCTTCAATTTTTTATTTTTTTTATTTCATTTGAGAAGCTTGCTTTGGTGATATTCATTGAAAGAAAATCATATTTTAATACAAAGATTCTTTAAGTTTACATAAGTTTGAGTTATAGTATGTTTAATATTCGAATTTATGAATCATGTTTTTTCGTCTTTTCTCTTTTAAAATTTCTAAATAGATGCATTATTATATTTTGGTTTGAGAAATGGAATTAGATTAAGGTTCTAATTGATTAATTCTTACACAATAATTGGTTAACTGTTTGTAATAATTCAAAATAATGTTTGAATTCATCTAAATTAAAAAATACAATTGTATTTTTAATTTTGATAAATAAATATGACATGATTATCTCACAATATTGAATTGAAATACATAATCATAAATTTGTTTTCTATAAAATTCTGATAATTTATCAAAATAATGAATTCTTAGATTGTCTCTCAAATTTATTATCAACCTTAATTTGTTTAGAGTTGTGTTTAGAAGTTTTGAGACCTTAGACAAATATTATATTTAAGTCATAATTTAATATAATTTATTAATTTTAATTTTATTTTTTAACTTTTTAAACTTCAAATTTATTAATTAAAGTGACTTTAATAAACAATTTCAAAATTTCACTTTATAATAATCCATTTAATCACCGTCTTGTAACATAGTTAATCTCAAACTGAATCTAAATTCTTTTAAATTTGAACAACTTTTCTTAATAATAACAATACCTACAAATAATATTGATAATATTTTATAAATATTACAGCAATAAAAATTTAATTTTAATATAATTTAATATTTCAAATAAGACATTAATTTCTTGTTAGTATTTGTTACTAATTAATGCTTGCTAAAACTTAAATTTATTTCAAAATTTAATACAATATTTTTTAACTCATTCTCTTTTAAAATATTTAACTATTTGGATTCAAATAAAAAAAATTCAAAGTGATTTTTTATTTTAAAATTTGTTCAAATAAGTTATGAATTAAAGAAAATAAATTGACTTAATATGTATACTTGATAATCAAAACCAAAAGTTTTTTTTAAAAGAACTAAATGAATTAGTTATTTAGTTAGTTGAATTATTAGTTATTTGGCTTGTTAGTCAGTTAGAGCTTATAAATTCACAATGATTGTAAAAACCAATTAATCAACTTTGGAAAGAAATAGCAAATCATTTTTATTTTCTCTTCAATTTTTCTCCATTTTTGTTTTTATTTGAAAAGTTTACTATGGTGGTATTCATTGAAGTCTAATCATATTATAATATATGGATTCCTAAATTTATGTAAGTTTTAGTTATACTATACGTATTATTCAAATTTATGAATCATTTTTTCTCATTTTTTTTCTTTTTAATTTTTTAAATATATGCATGATTATGTTTTGATTTGAGAAATTGAATTGAATTAAGGTTAGAATTAATTAATCCTTACATGATAATTGATTAATTGTTTGTGTTAATTCGAATAATGTTTGATTTCATCTAAATTCATAAATACTATCGTATTTTATTTTCATAAATGAAAATTACATGATTATCTCATGATTTTGAATTGAAATACATAATTATAAATTTGTTTTATTTTTGTTAAAACTGTGATAATTTGTTATAACAATAAATTTTTGGATTGTTTCTTAAATTTATTTTCAACCTTAATTTGTTTATAGTTGTGTTTCGAAGTTTTGAAATCTTAATCAAATACTATATTTGAGTCATACTTTAATATAATTTATTAATTTTTATTTTATTTTTTAAAATTTTAAACTACCATATTATTTATTAAAGTGTCTTAAATAAACAATTTCAAAATTTCACTTTATACTAATCCATTTAATCATTGTCTTATAAAATAGATAATCTCAAAGTAAATCTAAATTCTTTTAATTTTTAACAACCTTTCTTGATAATGACAATGCCTACAAGTAATATTGATAATATTTTATAAATTTTACATGCAATAAAAAGTTAATTTTAATATAATTTAATATTTCTAATAAGACGCTAATTTCTTGTTAGTATTTTTCCAGTTATTTCAATTCAAAAAAGAAAAAATGTGAACACTACTGATTACTATTGAATTAATGCTTCCTAAAACTTAAATTTATTTTAAAATTAATGCAATACTTTTTAACTCATTCTCTTTTAAAATATTCAACTATTTGGATTCAAATAAAAAAATTTAAAGTGATTTTATATTTTAAAATTGTTTTAAATAACTTATGAATTAAGGAAAATAAATTGATTTGATATGTATACAGGATAATTAAAATCAAAATAATTTTTTTATAAGAATTAAATGAATTAATCTTTAGTGTTTGGTACAGTGTCATTTTAAATTGATGGGTTCCATGTCGTTCAATATTATTTTTATTTTTTAGAATTTTTAAAAATGATTAAAAATTTTGTTGAGTTACATTTTAAATGATTAAAATATTTTCTTTCATTCTTTATGTCATGATGCATTTATTTCATGATGATATAAAATTTGCATAGAATAAAATATCTAAGCAAAATTGCATAAAGCTAATACAATAAATTTCTTGCATCATTCTAATTGAAAAATGGTTGAGTTGGTAATAAAAATTCTTAAACTTAAATTTCATTACTGTTATTGTATAAATTGTTTTTTCTTTCATAATTCTACTTATTTGTATAATGTTTGTTTATGTAATAGCGCAAAAACCTTCCAATTATAAAGATATCTTAGAATTTTCCTTAATTCTTTAATTAAATATGCAATCTATCACTGTTATTTTTATGAAAATATTTTTTATGGATCATATTATATTTTTGAAATTTAATCTCTATTCATTCCAAAGTCAAATTTTATTTTTTTATTTTAAAACAAATACAAATTAAATTTTCATATAATTTTTTAAATGAGTAATAACACTTCTCAAATACTCTACAACAATATCTATATATATACATACTTTTAGATTATTTAACCTTACTAACAAATAAACTATTTATAATATAATAAAGTTCATTTCATTGATAAATTATTTTAGGAATTTGTAAAAAATTAAGAATTTGAATGGGCCTAAGGTAGTTGCCTTATTAGCCTTATGTTAACCATGATTTTGTCTATTTTTTCTTAAACCTAAATCCAACTCCCCTAATTTCAAATTAAAATATAATAATTATTCAATAATGACTTTGGAAATATAACTTGAGTTGATCTTATATTGTAAATATTTTTCAAAAATTTAATAATTTTGATAGCATTTCGACGGATGATATTTGAAATTCCCTTTAAATAAAGGATAAGGTGTCCAAAGCCTCCTCAACTTGAAGTTGTTGTTAAATCTTTTTACTTTGATAAAAGTTTTTATTCTTAAACGTCAACCTCTTTCAACACCTCTTCAACCTCCTAAAATCGAAGGTTAAAATGCAATTGCATGTGTTCAACTCTTAACCACTAGTTGTACAATCAAGTGAAGCTTTCACTTTGGCAAAGTTTGAAGAGATTGTGGAAGCTAAGTTTGGTACCAAGTTTCAATAGAAGGACAAATGGTTTGATTTTGCTCCTATGATGGCTTTGCTTCAATCTCTTGCACAATAAATACACCAAGAGAAATCACCCATTCCACCAAAAATACCTTTTTGTAGTGATTAATATGTCTTTTAGTGGCAATATGTATGGTTGCTAAAATGTTTAGTGGCAAATAAATTATGGCTAGCATATTTAGGGTCAATAATGCTTTTATCATCAATTTAGGTGATAAACTAATTATTATAATAAGATTATCTTACTTAATAGACTCTAATAGACTTTTTCATGCTAAGCTAGAAAATATGAATTTTAGTTTATTTATTAACAAAATTTAATTACTTTAGGCTAAAAATATCATTCAAATAATGTCATTTGTTAATAAATTTTTATCTTGATAAGTTGCATATCTAAATTGCCAAAATTTGGATAAGAAAAATAATAACTTGAATAAATGAATGCATTTTCCATTACATAAAATATGAAATGTTCTTGGGATAGAGAGCAAAATTTGTATCAAATAGATAGCACAATGACACAAATAGCAATCTTAATGCATTTCTTTCAACAACTATTTTATGACCAAAATATGATATTTTACAAACTTAGGCCAACATATTGTGAGATTTATCAATAAAAAGATTTTGTTTCAATGAATAAATTATTAGAAAATTATATGAAGGAAGAACACAAAACCAAAAGAACGATTCAATAAAGCTTGAACTAACAAGCTAGTCGTGCCACTTCTTCACTTGAAATTCTCAAGTTATATTTTGAGGTCTTCGCTTGAATAAGCCTTTCTACATCCTACATATATGATTTCAATAGGGGGAAAATAAAATGTAAAATATTATACACACAAGGATTTAAAAAACCTAATTACGTGAAATAAAGTAATGCTAATGAAACAAAGGAAAAGTTGCAAAAAAATGAAAAAAAAAAAAGGTGAATAACTATACTAGTAGTAACAATGTTATAAATGTCTTACTTTAGTTATCAAAGGATCCTTAAGGTCAACAAGGAATGAAAAATCAAATGCTTTACATCATTATATTCATATTTTAACAATAAGATAAAAGAATAGGGAACACTAGAACAAATGGGCTGAAAACCATGTAGCCTAGACATATATAAAAGCTTTACATTATTCTAGGAAACTTGTGTTTTTCCAACAATCAATCCTTATTTTTATTTGTACAATAGTCCATCCTTAATATGGCCTTGAAGGAAGATCAATAATGTGTTGTCACGCTTCTTATCCTATAAAGAAAAATGTCAAACCTTTAAAAAGTTTAGCATAAATGAAAAAGATAATCGAACTTAGCTAGAGTAAGGGGGTCCCTCTGTAGCATAGATGGGCCTAACATAGAAGCTTATTACATTTTTAAAATATATAAATTGACTCAAATATACATTAATCAAGGTTCCAATAAACTAATTACAGATGTCAAACAAAATATTGTAGGTATAACTTGTATTTTGTCTAAAGCACCTTGAATTCCTCCTCCAATGGATCTTTTCTAAAAGATAAATATTTGAAAACTAAAGTGAAAAACATTCAAATAAGGGATCAATTGAAGTGAGTGAAACATCTTAACTCAAAATTTGTGCATACACTTTATATCTCTTTGTTTGAAGACTCTTTTATTACACCAAAAGTTTTGTCCAAATAAATAAACATGATTATAGAAACAACATCTAGAGGATAATTTGTAACTATCAAATTGTTTAGATATAACAATAAACTCATACCAATGAATTTCTTTTTTATGTATTTGGTTTGTTTCTTGATGACTGCTTCTAGTAAGGATAACCACTTCTAGATCATAAAAAATTAAACTAGGTTATCCAAGTGTAACTATATTACAACAAAAAAATAAAATAATGAAGTGCATGTAATAAGAAGTTCAAATGAGCATATGCAATCTATAATGAATAAAAGTATCTTAAAAAGGTTAATTTCTCATTAATAATACTAAGCATAATACTGACAAAACATCAACCATTATAAATTTTACTTATATATTTAGCTTTATTTTAATGAAAATATAAATACCACCATGATGAAAATTAAGAAACATGTACCAATGTAGACATAGACAATGATGGTCCAATTTTTTAATGAAGTTTTTATAGATACCAAATTTTCTCCTAATGATGCATTGATTAATTTTGTTGTACATTTCATTATTCTCTTATTTTTTTACTCATTTTCCTACTAATGAACATTTTCTTATACATGAAATGGATAAAAAATTATAGACACTTGAATATACTAGAAACATGTAAAAAACATACAATGATACTAAGAGCTTGATGTAATATAAATACAAAATTTGGTAGGTGATTTAAGACCAACTATTTTTTTTCTCCAACCATAAATGTAACAATACTAGTTTCGATAAATTTTAAGTGAGATGGAGAGAAGCAAGAGGCCAGGAAAGAATAAGTTTGTTTTTCGTTTATCCAAACTTAAATTATTAAAGTAGATGGTTCTTTTCTAGTATTTTTCCTTTGCATTCATTGAGCTAACTAAGAATTGCAAATTATAATAATTTTAATTATTTAAGGTTGAAGTAGTGATAGTACTGTTAGATAACTTATCTAGTAAAATGTGTGTTAATCAATGTATCATACAAAAGGCCTTCATTTAATAATTAGTTCAACCTTTTGCTTATATTTGTTAAGTTTTCTAACTAATAAATTTCCCTATTCATCCTAGTAAACAAAAAAAAAAAATGGGATAATTATTTTAGTGAATGCATGGACATAAAGATGTTGCTAAAAAAAATTGATATAATCATTTCCTCTAAAGTGTAGTTTCAACCTTTTTTGGATCAGTTTGTTCCTTTGTATCAAAACATTTAAATACTTGAGGGATTCACCTCCCTTGCAATTTTAATGGCATTTGAAGTTAGTATGTATTAGTTAGTGAGAGATATTGCCACAACTAAGTTGTCAAAACTCAAAAGCATCAAGTATTTGTTAGAGCAAATATATACCCTAAGACTAATCTCAATGAAAAAATATAAAAGAAAAGAGTATAGTAAATGAAATAATGATGCACCATGTAATTAAATTATCAACCAAAAGAATGAGGAAAAATCAAGACAAAATTGAAAAAAACTTATTCTACCTTCTTAAAAACAAGTATCACATTATCCAAAATAAAATTGTTTACAGTTAGGAAATGCATTTGAATCATACTAACAACAACATTAGGTAACAAAGGTAAATTAATAAAAAATTAGGTAGATAAATGTTCAAAAAACAATTTAATTAGGGAACACAATAATTGAATCAATAATTTCATTTTAACAAGAAACACATCAATTCCATAGAAAAATTCATGAATGGCGTAAAAAATAAATGATAAAAAAGGTATAGTTTACTCAAGAAGTGTCAATGTGCCACCACAATGTCACACATATAGATACTATATACACACATTCAACAACACCAATAAAACTTAACATATATGATTGAATAAGGAATTAAAAAAATAAATTTTAAAAAATAAAGAAAAGGTCGTGATATTTCTTGCAATTGCTTGAATAGTTATAAAGATGAAGTATGTGGTATATATGAAAGAAGGAAATGAAAATCCAATAAACACTTATGAGGCATGAGCATTCATGACTTCATATTAACAAAATAAAATAATTGAAATCTCTCTTGGCTTGATTTTTCCAATGGGGTAAAATGATGAATTCCAAAATTTGACAAAATAAACAAGTTACCTAATAGAGAACTCAAACAATGTAAAACTTGATTAAGATGAGCAACCTTAAAAATAAATAACTAAATAACAAGTTACTTGTAGAGAATTCCAATGGAATCAATGTAATTTTAGAGAATTCCAATTTGAGAGATTGTGGAGTGAGAAAAAGATGTAAAAAAAAATTGGATTTTCACATTTATGAGAGAATGAGAAAGAGAGAGAGAGAAAATGTTAGAATGAAGAATCACCCACACTTAACTAGTCAAAAGTTATGAAAAAATAATTAAAAAATAGATTGTAAAACATTGTGTTATTTACTTGTTATTCTTATTAATTACCTTTATAAATAGAATTTTTACTACCAATTATATATTAGCCATAAATAATTTTGTTTAAACAATAACATCCAGACAATCAATTGATTGCCATTAAATAATTGTTTTTAAAACCAAAATTTGGTGTAGTGATCTCAAGCTCCACAACCACCTCAATAGCCTATTCCCCATCCTTGAAGACTATGATGACCTATCTTTCACCTTTTGGATGATGCCAAAATGGTTGTACAAAATTTTGATATTTTGTTTTATCCTTGACTATTTATGAAAACTCATGTTTTTATGCATACATGGTTCTCTTTCTTTAATATACTTATTGATTATATGCTATAATACATGCTTGTGCTTTTTGTTCTAATATATATACTTTTGCATGTTTAAGTATGTTGGACTCAAGGTAAGTCTAACTTGTTATTTTAGCTTTAAACCTATCATGACCATACATGTTAACTTTACTGCATGATGATTGTGCTCTATTTTGATCAAAGTTTAATACAATTTTTCATCATAAGAAAGAAGAAGATTATTGGAACTAAAGATATAAATAATATCAAACCCTTAAAAATCTTATAAATTTGATGGAAACAAAGGATATTAAACTTTGATGAACTAACTAGATTTATTGAGTTTTGTAGACTAAATGTATGTCCAACAAAGAGATAGCTAAAAGCATTTTAACTCAAACACATAATAATGAGCTTTCAAAAAATAGCATCCAATACGCTAACAAGATATACATCCAAGGATTTTATGAAAAACCAATATCCAAATCACTATTAAAAAGATACATATAAAAGTTTACAAAAATCTCGCGCCAATGTATTGTCATCGTCCAACATTTTTAATGAAGAAACTTAATCATAATGTTTTATCAAATAATAAGTTTTTCTTTGTCCAAAGGAACACTACTCTAAGGCTTTTTTTTTTCTCTATGACATTTGTTTAGTTAATGTTTACTGCTTTTACATTCCTCCTATATAAATCATATTATGATAGTTCCTCTATTTTTTTTTTAATATGATCTAACTTTAAATGTTAAGGCATTTAATGAGAATTAGTTTTTTTTTAATATAAGTATTTCCTGATAAGTAACAAACATATGTTGAATAGTGGTAGCAAGGGAGTGCACAAAAGAGGAAATGTTAGAAAAAGCAAATTCGCTTTTCAAAAGATAGAAACACCTTTTCGGGAAACCACTTTCTCTCTCTTTTATAAAAGTATACACATTGAAAGAGTAATGTGTCAACCTATCCATGCATTAAGTGAAGATTCAAAATAAAAAGAATGAGGAAGCTCATATCTCACAACAAACATATTTTCAAGAGCCTATAAATAAATACCTGAAGAAAAGAACATACAAGTTACGAAGTTGAAATCTTTGGACATATACTTGTACTATAGGATTGTCTAAGTCCTTTTTTAGAAAAAACATTCTAAGCTTAAATAGTCCATCCTTTGAACAAAGTTATTTGTAATTGTGCTTAACTTACATATTTTTACTTTGTGCATTGATTCTTGTAATCTTTCAAACATACTATTTGTAAAAACAAAGAGTGGTTTAATGTGAAAGGATACTTGAGACTACTTCCTAAGGTGTAAGATTATAGTGGGTTTTGTTAGAAGTGAATTTAAAGAATACTTGTTTGTAATTAGATTAGTTAGTTTTGTGTTGAAAGAGATTGAATGTAGCTCAATTTGAGTGAATTAGTATACAAATTTGTATTTTCTTACTTTCCTTTCCTCATGGGTTTTTCTTATCTTTTGTATATCCCATAATTTGTTCCTAAATTCCTAATCTCTATAGCCTACAAATATACAAGAAATGACTTTATCATCGAGTTTTTGTTTTTGTTCCTTACTTATATAAACAAAAGCCTTGCATCCAAATACCTTTAGATGAAACTAATTGATATCACGTTCAAATTATACTCATTCAATGATGTCAAAGCCCAAAGAAACATGGAGAATTGTTAATAAAGAAACATGTGGTTTAAACAACTTCACCCTAGGGTAACTTAGCCATTCTCAACATATATTAACTTTCTCCATAATGGTTTTGTCGATTCTTTTAATTGCCATTATGTTTATGGGATGCTAAGCCCTATTTTCTAATGCTTGATGCCATGCTCAAAACAACAATTCTTATATTAAAAAAAAATGGATTTATTAACTTTTTGATCCTTTATCTTTTATGAATTTCTATTTTTAGTCCTCCAAATTTTTTTTAACTAGTTTTAGTTCCTAAAAAAATTCTTTCCAATTTTAATGCTTAAAAAATTTTTATTCTATTTTTAGTCCCTTAAAAAATTCTACATAAAGGACAAAAAATAAAACAATTATTTTAGAAACTAAAACAAAAATTAACAAAAAAATGAGACCAAAAACATAATAAACCCAAAATATATTCACCATCATTATTTTTACAAAGACACTTCAAAGGTTTACCAATTTTTTTTCTCTACGATGACATGAAACCTTCTAAAGTATTAAAAAACTTGGTCATTTGATCTTAGGATGTATACTCACACTTTTTGTGAAACATTATCAATAAACACCACAAAATATCTACTACCACCAAGAGTCTCTACTTCTGTCCACATACATTGAAATAAATAATAAATAAAGTATTTTCTTTCAATTTTGAAGTTATACTAAAAGATTCTCTATGATGTTTTCCAAAAAAACAACAATCACATGGACTTAATTTAATACATTTGGCAAAAGGAATAAAGGACTTTCTTGCCAAATTTTGCAATCCAAATTTCACTCAAATAAGTTTTTTATGTCACAAACTTGGCAAAGCATCATCCTTGACTACATTTAGTCTGTCTCTGATAAACTCAACTTGAGTTTTGTATAATGTTGAATACATTGTACCTTTAGCAATCATTAATGAACCTTTGATAAGTTTCCATTTCCCATTACCAAAATTTTTGTCATATTTAGCTAAGTTTAGGGCAAGCATAAAAATTAGATGTAGACATAAATCTAACACTTGGGTCCTTCAATGTGAAACTAGTGTCGAAATTAAAAACATGAAAGATGTCTAGCCCCTAAAAAATCTCATGATTTTCATGATAATAAAGATCGTAAATCTTGATAGACTAATAAGTTTTGATGAGTTATACAAATGAAATATATGTCCAATGTTGATAAAGGTATATTAATTAACTTAAACACATAAATTTTGTTTTGATTAAACTTATGTCCAACATGCAAAATGGAAATACATCCAATGCTTTCATAAAATAACTGAACATCCAAAGCATTGCAATGAAATATTCGTCCAAAAGCTTTAACTAAAAGATCTAACATCCAACACATAGCTTTTCATATTTGTCCAATGCTTAATGAAAACTTATTTTGATCTTTATATTCATCATAATTTTTCATTTAATGTTTTTTAGTCACGAAGCTCAAAGCTTTCATGCTTTCGGATTTTGAAGTCATTTGCTTTTATACTTTGTGCATATGTTATTCTCTTTATTTTTCAAATACATTTTAACATTTGAATTTCAAGTTTTTAATGAAAAGAAAATCTATGTGAAGGATAAATAGTCTTTGATAAAAAAAGGCAATTTTGAGTCAAAAACCTTATCAAGGAAAATATTGAAGTAGTAATATGTAGAAAAGTAAGGTCAACTTTAAATGATATGTCAACAACTTTTGAGAAAGAAAAAAACATGTTTTTTTTCTCTCATTTGTTGAAGGTGTCACATCAAAAGAAACATGTGATTGAAGTCTCAGTACATTTAATGAAGATTCAGAATGAGAAATTTTCATAAAGCTTTATCTTATAATGGAAATATTTACATGAAGCCTATATAAAGACCAAAAGTAAAGACTAAAAGAACTAACAAATTTGTTTAATTACTCTAAAAGATAGAGCTTTGGTAAAAAAAAAATCTTTAGACAATTAAGTTCTTTGTGATCAAATAGTTGTATTCTTTACTCTACAAAGTTATCTTATATATATGTTTAAACTATTATATCTTTACTAGCATGAGTAAATCTTGTTTATTCAAACTTGTAAAGTTTGTGAAAGTCATGAGTGACTTAATGTGAAATAATATTCAAGTTTATAATCTCAAAAGACCTTATGTTATAAGTAGAAAAGGTATAGAAAATACTTGGATAGCCACAAGTGACATAAAGAATACTTGTTGTATCTAAGTGACATTGAAAATACTTGTTTTGTAATCTTGTTTTTAGTCAGTGAAACCCTTTTAGTGTTAAAGAAGAATTAGACGTAGCTCAATATTTGAGTGAATACGTATAAAAACTAGTGTTCTTAGTTTTACTTTTAGCTTCATCTATTGCTATGCTTTTGGACAATATCGTTTGCACACTTGTTTTTCATCTAATTTTTATGAAAGTGATTTGCACAAAGTTTTAAAATCCACACACACACACTATTCACCTAGTGTGTTTTTGTTGTTTTAACTAGTATTGGTTTAAATACATACATAACCAATCCCAATAAAGTATAAATTGTTATTATTATCCATATTTACTTTGCCAATGTCCCTTGCTTTGTATTTAATATATAATGAATAATGAATAATAAATAACAAATAATTCCTTATTAAAAGTGTCATGGTAGGATGTTGTTAAGTTGACAATCCATTTAACATATCAATCTACAACTTGAATATCTTATTTTTCAATAAAGAGCAACACCACTTTCTTATCAATTACAAAGATTGTGGAATTTTCATCTTTATTTAATATGTGGTTCCTTTAATATTTCTTCTATTTGTTCATCCAAGCTTTACAATTTCTTTTTATATGTTCTTCTTCACCACAATGATAACACTTAAAATTTCTTTAAAATTAAGAATGTTATCCAACTTTGAATTTATTAGATCATACTCTACTTTTACTTTTTCCTTATTCTTTGTGGCAAGAGCTTGAAAACTACTTAATTCCAAGTCTTTTCTTTTGGTTTTTTCATTGAATTTGTTATATTTTACTTTATACAAAGTTAATTCTCCATTTGAAGTAGTGTCGCTTAACGACATTACCAAAGTTTCCTAATTTTTTTATAAAGAACTTAAAAATAATAATGTTTACAATTCATTTTCTAACACAAATTTAACATAAAAAAATTGATTTACCAAATCTTTGTAAGTCATTCAAGTGTTTTGCAATTATTATTCCCTTTGTACTTTAAATTCATCAATTTTTTATCATAAAAAATTTTGATTTGTGCTATCTTTCTTTTATACATTTTATTTCAACATTTTTCTATAAAGTTTGGACATTTGTCTTTGTGCCATATAGTGGAATACATTACAATTTAGTCATTTTTTCATTAAATTGGAAGTCTTTTAATGAGAAATTTTCAATTGTTACATTATTTGACTTTCTATCTCCTTTTATCACAATATTAGACATATCCTAGTAGAAAAATATATAGTTTGAATAATTTGAATAAATGAGTTTGATGACAGTACTAATATTCTCTTCCATTCTAATTTACGCTTTATAATATTCAGCTCAAATTGAGTTCTAGGACCATTTATTTTGGTTCAATAAATGTAATATGAGTATAAATTAAAATTGAATCTTGTAACATAGAGGTAATAAAAATATAAACATTAATATTTAATGTAAAAAATTCTTTGATATTGAAGGAAAAACCATGGCACTAATTTCAAAAAATACATTCAATTTTATTAAAGAAAAAAACATTCTCTCTACTCGCTTTCACACTTAAGCTACAAATATAACATTTTCCAATGAGATCCACTCCTATTCAAAAATTGAAATTACACAATACTAAAAAATAATAGAAATGATATCTAACTTTTGTATTTTTCTTCCACGCTTTGGATTTACTCACTCTATTTTTCTATTTTTTCTTAATTTGAAAGGGTTGCACCTTTCTCTTTCTCACTTCTATACAGAAACTTTATTTTTACTTTTACTTTCAACGGCTTTCTTTTCTCCCACGACTTTATATATATATATATATATATAT
>JAMLFT010001430.1:0-30864 GCA_026544285.1 Pachyrhizus erosus
AATCCCATCCCCACCATTAACAAAACTTGAGATTCAGTCAATTTAACAAGAAAGAAAAAAAAAACATATTTAAAATTTTTAAATTTAATATTTTTATAAGATAAAATTTTATTAAAATAAATCTGATTACAATAAAAAAAATGAAGTAAATATTTTTTATCTAATTTTTTTTACAATAATATAAAAAATAGAATCAAAATAAATATTAATATATAAGATTTGTCCATATGAAATAAAAAAAAAACAATTTTTTTAAAAAAAAAACTCATAGAATCATATCTTTATCAACAAATTTACTAGTGTAATTAAGATGGAAAAGAAAGAAAGGAAATTCCACCAAATCGAACCTAAAAATGAAAAAAACTCAAACTTTAATTTAAGAATAAGAAAGAATAAAACCAAAGCGTCCATTATTAACATATGTCGGTGTGTAATGAATTACTTATTAACACTAATTACTAATAAACTAACATTAAAATATTTGACGTATTATCGGAGGATCCTTCACCCTAGACTGAGGAGATTCACATCACAGTACAAGCTTGTCGTTGTAATCGTAAGTCGTTGAAACTTGTCTCGTCCCTTCCTCCTTTCCTCCATCAATTTTCGCACATCATAAGTGTTTCTTCTTTCATTCATTTTGTTGCATTTTTACTTTTCATTTCATCTTGCTGCGTAAATATTTTACCCATTTACTATGCGGGTGTTAGTGATACGTACCGTAATAGCCTTTAGAGGTAAAATTGGGCAAACTTTGAGATTTACTCTGGCGAGGAATATTCGGAAGTGGCTATGGTGAAGCTGAGGAGCTGACCCTTGAGTAAGCAAGGAAAAGAAGGATTCAGAAATTCACAAAAACTTGGAAATGGAGGCCAACATTGCTCATGATGAAGTCAATGAGGCTGAGGAATATCAAGCCCTTTCAATTTTGTTTGTTTCCTTGACTTTTATTGTTGTTTACTTGTTTGCTTTGTTTAAAACCTATCACCTTTTTATTGTTAATGAATATGTCATGAATGTTGATTACTTTCCTTTTAATTTTTAACATTTAAATGTATGTGTTGTAAATAAATAAATAAATAAATTCTATAATCTATATATAAAAATTCAGAATAGTGCCCATCTAAGATTGATAACTATGCTTACTTGATAATCTGTACCTTTTAATTAATATGTACCATCTATATTGCTCAGTTGTATGTATGGAAATTGATCCTTTGATGCCTTGTTTTCCTTAAACAGACACCAGAAATGCCAAAAGTAAAGACAAATCGTGTTAAATACCCAGAGGGCTGGGAATTAATTGAGCCTACACTCCGTGAACTTCAAGCAAAGATGAGGGAAGGTTGGAATTTTACATCATGTGCTTGCCTTACTAGATATTTTTTTTATGTTCTTTCTGAAATTAATGAAATGGAATTAATAGTTTTATATCCCTTATGTGGCAGCTGAGAATGATCCACATGATGGCAAAAGAAAATGTGAGACATTATGGCCTATATTTAAGATTGCACACCAGAAGAGCCGCTACATATTTGACCTCTATCATCAGAGGAAAGAAATCTCTAAAGAACTCTTTGAGTTCTGTTTAGATCAAGGATATGCTGATGGCAATTTAATTGCAAAATGGAAAAAGGTACCTAAAATAAGTTATTTTATTCTATTTTTGAAATTGCTTTTGTTTTTCTTTTCGATTTTCATAGGAGAAGAAAGTTCATTAAATAGAAGAAGTACAAGGAGGATAAGAAATCCTCTAGCTACCAAAAAATAAAAGAAATTCTCCAAAACAGATAAGACTAAATGCAATAAAAAGAGCCAAAAACAGAGTGAAAAGGTCTATGAATTTGCAACGAATCATTTGTATTAATCATGTTGAGTATCACTTTCCTGACAAAGGACTTGGGCTTTGAGAGAGGTTTGGATTTTAAAATGGATTTATCAAGTAGAAACCATTGAAATTTAGGTGTGTGCATATGAAACTGAAAGAAAGCCTCACTGGAGAAAATACTGGAAAAATCCACCATCCAAACTCTTCTATCTAACTTGGCTGAGGAAGAAATAGACTCTAGTAAAAGTCTAAAACCAAAAGGGATTGTAGTTCACTATATTATCCATATTCAAGTCTCTTAAGTAAATTAAAGTCCCTATGTAAATAATGATCATAGATTCTTCGTCTTAGATTAGAAATGGTTAATGGGCAAACTTTGCAAATTAGATAGATGAAACATGCAAGAAAAGCCTCTGAAAAGGGAGCACTCCCCATCTCAAGTTCCTCTTAAAACTTGTTAAGGATACCATCACCCAAACAGTAGAAATATAGTCCAAGAAAATAATCTTCCTATTCTGAAAACTACTAGGAGAAGTGTTGCTCACTTGGTTAGGATCCCACCAGTTCTAATGGGTTGTACATATTCTGATAAGCTTTGTGCCTTGTAGCATTAGTCTCCAAAGAAAAGCATCAAAGTCATTTAATCTCTGAAGCAATGTTTTTATTATGAACTGCCAAATTACCTAACCCCCTCCATCAGTTAGGCCTACAACAAGCGTCCCACCTAACAAATGCCTCATGTTTTTATGTGTCTCCGTGGGCATTTTGATTAAGCAAGAAATTTTAAGGGAAATTAGCCAAACAGACAAGGGCAATCCAAGTCCAACCAGTCACCGAGTTAGTTCTTAGAAATAATCACAGGATTCCCAAATGAAGCTTGGGAATTAATTGCCAACCAAATAAATTACTACGAGAGCTTGTAGACCTTGACAACTAACCCCAAAACTTTGTAAAACAGAACAACCTAAATATCGACATTCATAGGTGTCACTAAACTGAAGGTTGGAAATCAGTAGATCACCATCTAATTAACTTTCCACTATCCTTTAAACCATGATTTAGGCTCAACATTTACAAACAACTTGAGTAGCAATTGTGAGGCATCTATAAATCCAACTTCTCCATCTGTACCTTGTCTACCCCAACACTTTCTTAAGCTGTCTCATAATCCAGCTTGATAACCCAACCCGCTCTCATTCTTCTGGCACCGCCTATTCAGCTATAAGAGCAACATCTACAATATTTCTTTTTGCAATAAAAGTACTCTGATTTTCTGAATTGTTAGTCGGTAAGCCTATTTGAAAGGATTTTGGTAATGAACTTACAAACACCAATGACCAGGCATTTGGCTTCTATTTTTGACATAAAGCACATGGTCTTTTTAAAGGAGCTGTGTGAATTTCTTCTTTGCTAAAAGTGAAAAATGAAGAAACACTAGTGTGTAGTGAATAGGCTTATATGTTTGTATTGTTGAAACTTTTTCATGAAAGCTTGATTTTGGAGATTCAATGGATAATCTGCATGAACTAGATTAACATTGAATAAATGAACCAAAGGGTTGGAATCTTGGCAGTTTCCTTGGTTGCTCAAGTTGTGAATGTTTTCTACTTTTAAGTGTGTCAACATATATGTATGCTAATATTGTGAGCTATTGTCTTATGTATACTACTGCAATTTGCCAGAGTGGTTAGATATAAGTGTGTCTTGACTTTGAGTGTATATATACATATATGGGTAGTCTGTAGTTGATCATGGGACTTCAGAGCACGCCATTGTGTGTACTGTGTCCTCTGTGATGTGCTGAGCATTGTTTGTGTTTTGACAGAATGGCCATTGCAGCCTTAAATTGTGGCATGTGTTATGTCTTCTATTGCAAACCTCTTCATCTGATTTGATGATTCTGTAAATCTTGTTTTGTCATGATCTGCTTTCAGTCTTGTCTCCTTGTCTGGTTTTAGCTTGCCATTTTTAGAGCCAAGTCATTTGTTGTTTAGGGCAACCATTGTGTTGTCTCGTGCCTCCTCCTCTGGTTTGAACTCCATTTTATGCCATTTAGCATAGTTTTCTTGCCATTTGCCTGCAACCCACTAGGCACTAGCATTCTATGCTTTTTGCAGTAACTCCTTTCCAGCCCACTATTGTTCTCAAGGTTTTCACAGCTCTGTGCCGCGTGCTATCTGAGATCTCTTTTCTGATTTTTTCCTTCTCTGTATGTTATGTACATGATCCACTGCCATCATCATCCCTCTGTTTTTACTTTTATTGCCTTTCCCGTTGTTTTTGCAGATTTCTGATCCATGACTTTTGTTCGTTACTAACTTGTTAGTTATGCCCGGGGTTTATTATATCCCTGGCATTTGATTATTAATGAATTATGTCTTTAATTTTGGGCTTCTTTAGCATTTATTTGTTTATAGTATAAAATAATTTATCTTGTATATACAACCTTCAATATAACAGCCATCCCACCATTGCGTTCTTGTGTTGCCTGCTTGCATTGCTCTCCAGGATTTGCATCTATGATATATAATCTAGCTGGATTATTATATTTAGTTTGTGGTTTCCCATTTGCAAGTTCTGAAGTTTAGTCTCAAACTTTTAACTATGATTTTGTCATTTGGAAACTTGTTTTGAAAAACATTTGGTTTCTGTTTCAAACAGAAAATTACGATTAAACATGATTGATGATTCTAACAGAAGCAACATGTACCTTGTGTTCAAAAAGGTGAAATTTAAACATAAATCACATTGCTTCAAACTCACTTTTAATCAAAATCAACTTTTCAAAGTGAAGATCATCCAAAATTAAGTTTGAATTAACACATTGTCAGTCTGATATTGGGACATGTGAAATGAGAAAACATGTGAGTGCTGCACTCAATTGTGCCTTCTCCAAGATGTTAGATGTTGTTAGATTATTGTTACTTGGTAGCAGAAAATGTTTAAAAAATATTGTTGTATTACTGTTCTAAGACTGTATTTCATCAATTGTAGCCTGGCTATGAACGTCTATGCTGCCTGAGGTGCATGCAGCCACGTGATCACAATTTTGCCACCGCATGTGTTTGCAGAGTTCCCAAGCAATTTAGGGAGGAGAAGGTCATAGAGTGTGTTCATTGTGGATGCAAGGGTTGTGCTAGTGGGGACTAGTTGGGGATTAATTATAGTATTTGTTGTCAGTAGAGGGTTTCTTAGAATTACTTTATCAAAAACGCTAACTACATATTTTATAATACGCTCTCAACTTCTGTACGAAATATGTTGAAACTCACAAAATTATGTTGATCACAATTCTTATTTAATGAACTTTACTCATAATTTTATAATTTTAATAAATTTTAATCAATAAAAACTTTTCAAAAATAAAAAAAACAACAATAAAGAAGTGTACTAGAAAGAGTGTGTTGGTACCCTCCTCTTAGTTTGTGCTTTTAGCTTTCTATTGCCTGAAACCCTCGCCACGGGACACCACTTCTCCAGGTTTTAGAAAATTATAGGACTGTGAATGTGGCCCAACGATCACATGCAAAGCGTTTTGGCAGAAGGCCCTCTCAACAAGAATTGTTCTTAGTCACGTGGCCATTAAATGTGAACATTTAAGGTTTTTTGGGTCCCATAATTCTCCCTCTCAGCTTCAAATGCATTTCTAACTAGTAATGGTAGCTTTCCTGCTGTGTAAAGGGATCCAAAAATATATACTCTCATTATTTTATTATAATTTTCATGTAAAAAAAATTATTTTTAAAAAGATGGTCATATTAATTTTTCAATGTAATATTTCTTATTATTTTTATTTATATTTTTAATATATTTATTTTAACATTATTATTATCTTGTATCATATTTAATGAAATCAATTAAAATTAAGATTAGTTTGGTAAAATTATTATCATTTTTCATCTATTAATTGGATTTTTTTATATAAAAAAATTTAACACAACAATTATAAAGGGAGAATGAAGTATCACTTTGAAATATAATTAATTAACATTGTATAAAAAAAGAGGGGGTAGGTGTTATAATTGCATGCATTTTTCATATTATTATTTACATTTTAGCTTGACTGTGCATATTTCTATGTAGTTTTTTTTTTTTAAACCAAACTCCATAATTTCAGTTCTTATATTCATTTATATCAACACTTGTTCATGGAAAAGGCAATTAGGTTATTCCTGTTTAATTAAGATTTTGGTTAAAGTCTCATGAATAAAAGATACAAAATAATGAATGAATTTTATCTTAAATAAATTTATCTAACTCCATTAGGAAATATCTCTACATTTAGTGTCTCAAACAATATTACTGCCGAATGAAGCTATTTATGGGGGGAAAAATATCTAATTCAATTTAAATTAGTTGAAATCCATCATTATTTCCAAGGATACCAAAGGCTTAGAAAATAAAAATTACTGTTGTGTTTGATTACTCTTATTTATTTTTTGAAATCAGACTACTCTTCTTTTTAGTTTTAAAAAGTTAAAAAAATTGTTTAATTAACTTATTTTATAATAACAATTTTTTGCAACTTCTATTCTAAAAATTTTAAAACCAAAAACCGAAATAATTCTAGGATGTTTCTTTATGCCCCCTTCCCCCCTTTATTCTTAAAACAAGTAACAACAAGGAGGTATTTTCTTATTGATGGTGTCATTGTAAATGTATGAGAACATAATATTAGGATCTGAAGAAAAAAAAAAGGAAAGATAGAAAAAGGCGAGGATCCATTCAATGAATTTAAGGCAATAAATTTGACAGAAAGCTCCATTGATACATGTTTTTTGGGATAAAGTGTAACATGGAACACCAACAACTCAGGTTTGTTTCTTTTTCGTTTTCAATGAGCCCTTGGATTCATTGCCTTTTTTTAGCTCATCCTTTTCTTTGTGTTTCGGAAGAAAAGATGCCCAATGAGAAAATAAAATACCCCTCAAGCCATTGTCAAAACTTCTTTATACAAGAGTGAGGATGCATATACTTGATTCAAATTTCATCTTTATTCTACTTCTTAATTTTTAAAATTAAGTGAAACATTGAGCAGTATTAGATTCCAGTACGCATTAAGTAGTGTATGGTCCATTTTTTCTTGATGTGCATTTTGAAAGTCATACTTTTTTTTAATCATACGTATGTGTATTTGTTCTTTAACTACATAATCTCTAAGAATGATAATTGAGCACTCATTTGAAGTTTTGGAAAGAATGTTATTGATATTCTTTTTAAAAAAAATTCTATTATTAGTAATAATTTATTAAAAATCATAATTTTTTGTAAATTTTATTTCTTATTTAATAATTTTTTTTCTTATTTAAAAGTCAGACCTACTAATATTTATAATTTTTAATAAATTTTAACTATTAGTAGTATAAAGAGTACTAAAAAAAGTGTTACTAATACTTCTTTAATTAATGACAACTTATTAAGGTTATTTGATGAAGGTGTATCAGAAATGATATTATGTAAATCATATTATTAATTATATATGGAAAAATGTAACAATTAAATATATATTTTTTGGATCATCATGTCATAAGTGTGAAGTATCTATTAATATTGTTGATGGTTAATTCTGTTGAAGAATATGATTATCCATTAATCTTCTCTCTCATTACATTTATTTTCATACATAAAACTTGAATATGATACATTATTTAAGAAATTTAAGCTTTTATCTCAACTAATTTGATTATTATGATCATAGATTTTTATTTAATTATAAATTATTATATATAATAAGTTTATTAATATAAAGGAGTAGAAATAGTATTATTTATTTTTATCTAAAATAGTTTTTTAAATATATATTTTTTCTTCTCCCATACATACTTTTTTTTAAGAATGTTGTATTTTTATTGGTAAATAAGAAAATAAAAACTTCAATTGTGATAATAATTTATTGTATTGATTGTACAACCTCTCTTGTTAGTACTAGGTAAGGTAAATAGAATAGACAACATGTCGTACACATAGGCTCAACATCACATTCAACCCAATCTTATCAAGCAGCCCCCAAGACCCTACTCTTTCCAAAAGAATAGCAATTGGACATTGTCTATCATGTTAGTCACAATCCCAGCCACATCAACATTTTGGGATGGGCAAGGGTTTGGATTAACACGTGAATCCTAAGTTTGATTTGATCTGTTTTACTTGATTCATGAATTAGACGAAAATTAAGCTAAAATGAATTTAACCATATATATTTTGACTTCATTGATTTATGAATAATTCTTTTTATATACATAAAGAATGATTTTAACACTTATTTATATGAAAAGATGAAAATAAATAATAACAACTATTATATTAATATTAGAGAAAAAGGACATGGTCGTTCTCTCTCCTTAATTTTTTCCAATTTTTTTAAGTGTATTTAAATTACTATAATAATGTTTTTTTGCACCTCTAAATTTATAAAAAAATTATTAGAAAATGATAAAAGAAAATTATACATTAGTTGACCTTTAAGAAAAAAATGAAAGAGAAAAAAAGAAAATATATGTAAGTATAATAAGTAACATGATGTGATAGGAAAAAAAAAAAAATTATGTGTTGATAAAATATTTGTGATGTCAAGATGTATACTTATAATTATTTAAAATATTTAATAATTTAATTTAGTTTATAAAGTATTATTTTTATACTAAATATAGTTATATATTTTTTATTTATAAAAAATATTAGATATATATAATATATTAAATTCTTAAATATTTTATGTATATCAATTTTTTTACTAAATTATGTTTTTTTCTTGACTCCCTTCGAACCAAATTTTTGGCTCTAACCGTTCCTGTGCATACATAAAAAGTTATGTTTTGATCCCTTTTGTTAACACCATGTTACTAACATATAACATTGCTACAAAAACTTTTTAGCAATATCAAATTATTACAAAATTTTTTAGCCGTATAAAATTTTCAGAAATATGAACACATGTAATAATTTTTTTAGCAGTTTTCACTGTTAAAAAAGTTTTTCTAACAGTTTTTTTGTTTATTGTTGTAGAGCTTCAAACGATGTAGATTGATGATGGTGCAATGTGCAGGGAATTGAATGCTCTGGTAAACAGAAAAGGACGACAACGAATGGTTTTTAGTTTGAGTTGCAAATTTGATAACAAATGAGACCACGTGAAGACATGAACCTGGAGCTAGCATACAATGCAGTTAGTCCTAGTTACTGCAGTACTCCACGTGTAGAGTTTGGCATTGTTTTAACACTTGATCATCTTGGTTTTAAAACTAAACCACATTTTGATTCCTGTAGGAGCAAAATACGGTGTCATCTCTCAGGAAAACTATGATACGAAGGATGATTTGCAATGGAGAAAGCTTCTGTAGTTGCTGCATGAGTAATTATATTCAAACATATATATTCTCCTATCCTGGTTTCACCTCATTTTTAATCTCTCATAATCCTATTTAGATCTTAAACTTAAGGTTTTAAATTGTGATTCAAGTTGCGATTTCATGACAAACCTTAAAATTGTGAAATTTTCTGGCATATGCAGTAGATGCAGCTACAATTGCGAAGATTAGAAAAGAGCTCGCTGGTTTAAAATTGGAACTGCAGATGATGTTATGATTGTATTATTGACACTATGTCACCTTTTCATTAAGTTCCTTTTCTGTATTTTGTCTGGTGGTGATTAAAATCTATAGTATTAGTCACTGTTGAGGCTCCAGTAGCAGGAACAGTTTGCAAAAGGGGAATCCTACATTGCATCACTGATGTTTGAAAAGTGATAAGTAGGGGTTGGAAGAGAAACCTAACTCTGTGTCTATAGAGGCTTATGATCTATATTGAATTTGTAATGGCTTAAAGAAACACAGCATGCAGCCAACCCATCATGTAAGTAGCTCCTCTTCTTGCATGTTTATGCCATTCTTGAATCTCAATGACATGACATATCCATGAATTTAAGTTCTTCAAAGCCACAAAATAGATTGGTGGAAGTATTCTGTTTTTCAGCTGTTAACTGATTCTGTAAGAAATACATTTACTAGGAGTGGTCCCCTATGGCTATTTTCTGACTTCTCATTAGTATGTTTAGAATTTGGTGCCATGAATTCTTCATTGTATTTATGAGTTTCTTTATTCTGGCAAGGGTGTGTGTGGATTCTCTATATTCCAACTCACATGCATTTGACTTGATATTCCTCTTGTTGAATTGGTACACAGTAACATGGCTTTGACCCCGGTTTGTGCATATCCAGAAGTCTCAGATAAAGCTTTTCACAAGGCATTTTCTTTGGTAAGAGAAAACTTCTTTAATATGACTTATGCAGCTAATTTTCAATTTTTAATATCTATTAGCTAATCAATTATGGCAAGAAACTTATCTTACTATTTCATTTAAACCATTGGTCTAGTAGTAGCAAATTTACTAGAATATGTGTTCACTGTTGTCTAGTTTTAGGTTATGCATGTTTAAGAATGTGGAAAAATAAGGTCAGGGGAGTGAAAAAATTAGGACAAAGGCTCTTAAACAGATGAAATCTATCTTCAGTGTTGTTGTGCTAATTATATAGTGTGCAAGGGCTGGATATTTTCATGTGTTGTGCAAAATCTTGGTTCACTTGACCATTTATATGACATCCTCTTTCTGGTTTTACAAGTATATCAATCACATATATTGTTATAGCTGGTGGAATAATTTTATGTGTGGTTGTACATTGAGAGGTGGTTTTATCTCGCATTGAGCATATTCTATTTTAGTGCCCCTGGCATGGTGGTTAGATAAATTCTAGTGCAAGATTGGTGCCGCAGTTTTTTATTTTGACATTTGAGCAATGTTGAGTTCTTTCTTTAGGGCATGTCAGGGTCGGTTTATGGCCTAGACGAAATAATAAGTAGATTCTTATATACAAATATAATTCTATAAAAAATAGAAGTAATTTCATTAAAATTAATAAATTTTATTAAATTAAGTGAATAATATAATTTAACTTAAAAATATTTTTTGTCTTGGTAACATGTTTCTTTGTTTACAAATTTTCTTTTTAAACGGTCTTTGTAAAATTTATTTATTTTAGTCTTTATTATTTTATTTTATTTTAATTCTTATCATATATTTATTATTTATTTTTGTTCTTATTATACGTGAATATTTTTCTTTTAGTACTTACCATTTTTTTCAAATGAACTAACTCAAAATAAAAAAATATTGTAGAAATTAAAACAAAAATAGATATATTACAATAATTAAAATAAAATAAATAAATAATTTTTACAATGATTATTTTAAAAAATAATTTTAAAATGATCAAAACTAAAAAATTGATATATTAATAAGACTAAAAACATACTTAAATCATATAATTTTAACAAATATAAAATAAATATATCATATTATTCTTTCAATTTACTCATATGTAATTATTATTAATAAAATATTTTTTTAATAATAAAATTGTTGTCTATCACTGTCAAAATAAAATATATAAATTATCATAAAAAATAGTTTCTTTAAATATTTTGAAATGCAAACTAATTAATAATAATATCAATGTTAAGAGAGAGAATGATACAATTTTTTTTATAAATGCATAAATGTACAATTGTCAACAAATTATATTCTTTTTATTTTATCTTAATACTCTTTCTTTCTTTATTTCTTCAATATACAGATATACAATAGGGTAACCCATTAAGTTCTCACAACAACAAAGAACACTAGTTAACTTTTTATTATATAAGAAAAATAAAAAAAATTATGTAACCTATTATAACTAAATAATTTTATATATATATATACATATATAAATCACATGTATTTTTTTATTGAAGGTAATTTTGTTCAAGCAATATAAGGATCACTATGAACAATAATTTTTGTTTTTGAGTATTTAATACAACTGCTTATTTAGACTTAAACTCAAAATAACCAATCAAGGTGAAATACCTTTATAATGGATCCACACACTTGATTGTCAACTAAATGATTAAAAATATTAAATTTGACAAATTATGTTATAAATTTTTCCATTGAAAAATTAAGTTGAGAATAACAAAAAAAAATATATATTAAAAAAGTAAATTTAAATATGTCCAATCTAAAAAAAATGAGCAAGATTTAATTTTGATTCTTATAAAAAATTTATTTTTTTATTTCTCCAAAATTTAAAATTATTATTTCAGGATAATTACATAATATTTATTTCAGAAATCTTAAAAAAATTAAAAATATCAAAATTCACTAATTATATAGAAATTTAAAATATATTTTAAAAAATAATTAAATAAAAACATTTTTTTTTTCTTAATAGTTGTCTTTTTAAAAAAAAAAAAAAAATCCACAACCTCAAGTCCTAAACGAGACTCGTCTAGTGCAGAGCCAACCATGGGGCACGTACATTACAAACATACATGATAGTTCCATAGTGTTAACTTAAAACACCTTTGTGAATTGTTCACTTTTTTTTTTTTTTTATTGATCATATCTGACTATAATCTGTGAAACGAGAACAATGTGCATATTTATGACAGTGTTGGATTATAATATATGACACACCCTGTCTATAATAATATGATAAACATCCCACCCTTTCTTTAACTTGAATGAAAATGTGGGGAATAATCCATGTGGATGATGGAAGTATGATAACGTTTATTTGTATATTAAGACAAAACGTATTAACAAACTCACTTTTAGTATTAAGTAAAATTCATGTAGGATCTTCCCTCTCTGTTAGGTGAGTTTCACATAAATTTTATTATAACAAAAAGTAAGATTTGTATTGAAAAGATATCACTAGCATTTTTTTTTTTATCTATTATTTACGTTCTTTCAGGAATCAAATTCTTTAACCCAAAATATCATGTGTGATTTCAATCTTCTTTGGTATCGGTGTTTATTATTCCTGTTCACAAGGATTAAAAAACACAAGAAAGTATTTTTTTACCTACCTCGTTTTAGACAAATGTCAAATCTTATGAAAAAAAAAAAGATACTTTTGGACAGAAAGAAGAGCCTGTAAAGCTACAATTAGGAACTGATTATTTCAAGACAAACATGCTTATAAAGGGTACAAGTGTGTGTATATAATATTTGATTTTCATGATTTTAACTTAATAAAATAGGTATCTATACAACCTTATAATTTATAGATAAGTTCACTTCAAAAATGTTTTCCAAATAGTTATGTGACATTTTTTTTGAAGGGGAAGAATTATTATATGATTTAAAATTACTGTAGTTTTAATCTATTTACATGCTATATATAATTGAGTTTTGTTAACTACTTATTATAATTAAAAACCTCGATTATATATCATGTGAAGATTGAGGAGTGTTATACACACGTTTTAATTCCGGATTAAATTATTTTTAAGAGGGTAAAATTCATAGGTTAATCTAGATTATACCTACTCAGCAACAAAGCAATCATAGACAAGACCTAATCAATCAATGCCAGTTAGTCTGGTGACTTTATTGATCGTGAAAGCAAAACCATTAAAACATTATCATAATACTAAAGAAGATTGTGTTTAATTAATAACAAACTCTGCTTTAGTATAAAGTAAAATCCATGAAAGACTCATTAAATGATATGATCTTTGATGTACCAAAAAAATTATATGATCTTCATTCTCTATTAAGTGGTTTCATATAAATTTTGTACTAGTAAAAAGTAAGATTTGGATTCAAAAGTATAATGTGTGATTTCCATCTTCAATGCCATCAGTGATTATTGTTCTGGTTCAGAAGGATTAAAGTATTAAACAAACCATTATTTTTACCTACCTCGCGCTAAGTAGGTATCAAATCTATGAAAAGAAAAATAGTTTGGACAGAAAGAAGAACATCGAAAGCAATAGTTAGCCAGAACAGTTCATGGCAAACATGATTATAAAGGGTACAAGTGTGTGCCTGTGTGCATATATAATATTTAGTTTAAATTTTCATGATTTTAACTTAATAAAAGAAGTATTGATACAACCTTATTGTATAATTAATATATGGGTTCACTTTATAAAAAAGTTTTTCAAATAGTTGTATGCCATTTTTTAAGAGAAAAATTATTACCTAGTTTAATATTTAAAATCATTTTTATTTAATCTTTACATGATATATATAAGTTTTATTAATTTTTATAATTTAAAAATCTTAATTATATGTCAGATCAAAGGTCAAAATTATAGGCAAGTGATAATTTTAAGTTGTGTAATAATTTCTCGGGGGTTAAAATTCTTAGGTTAAGCCATTAAGGTAGAATATACCTACTCGATAACAAAGCAACCATGTGTGGATAAGACCTAATCAATCAGTGCCAGTTAATTTGGTGACTTTTTCGATCATGAAAAGCAAAACCATTAAAAGATTATTATAAGACCTAATCAATCATGCTGATTAACAATGGTTTTGTTATAAAAGAGAGAAAGGAGGTAAATTGGCAACATGGTCTATTTTCATTTCTTTTCTTTTTTTCACTTAACCATAATCAGTTTTTTCCAAACATGAAAGGCAAAACCATTTGTTTCTGCATCAGAGGGCGCAAAAGCAAGAGTAAGGAAAACAAAGTGGAAGATTTAGAAAAACTCTCCCATGTAAAGCCTAATCACAAGGGAAAAAGCCAAAGGGTGATCTTCAACAACTCTGTTGGTGATGGTGGTGGTTGCAATGTTCTTGGAGCCAGCATAGTTTCTAGCAATGATGCAGGAGTGGCTGCTGCAGTGATGACTGCAGCTCACATGTCTTTGATGAGTGCCAATGAAGTTCAAGATGGAATTGGTCATGGGGGTGAATCTGGGGCAGCAGATGGTGATGGCTGATATGTCATTCTTAAGATTAAAATTTAGATACAATTCCTTAAATGTTTTTGATATTGTTCTCTAATTATAATGGTTGATCTTTAATGCAAACCTCTGTTGCGCATATTATTGAAGTAGAACTTCAATTCTGATAAAAAAAAAAAAGTTAAGACAAAAATGCCTTAGGAACTACTTCTAAGCTTTATAATTCTTTTAATGCTTGTCTCCCTTACCTTGTTTTGCAAGGTTAATTGTAATGCTTGATTGTTTCCTATGAATTTGTTTTATATGTTTAGGAGTCAGAGTGTAAGACTAAGAATCACGGAACATGGTTCTGCATTGCAATTACTTGCATGTTTCTCTTTTGTTAGTTTTCTTTAGTTGTATGAGATCTCAATTAGGTGGAGATATAAATTCCTTCCTTATCTATTATATATGGTTTATGGTTCTGCTTTTCATATCAACACTGGCAAGAATATGCTGCTGCTTTGTGATTGGACTTTAAGAATTGGACCTAGTTGCTCAAAAATTATTGAATGGTGATGACAAGGTTATTGAGAGATCATACAATCATTTCTAGATTATTTCAATTGGTGGGAAATTATCTTCTTGTGTTATAGTATCTATTTTTATGAAAACCTCAAAAAAAATATGTTATTGTTTTGTGATTACACTTTAAGAAATGGACCTAATCGCTCAAAAATTATTTAAGGGTGAGATTATTTTGTTCCAGAGAATGCATACGATCATGTTGAGATGATTTCAATTGATGTAAAAGTTGGATCAATTATCTTTTAATTTTAATTTTTTAGATCTTAATCTTTATACTTATGTTATACATTTTGTTTTATCATATCATAATCCTATTTATTTATCTTTTTATCCTATCATGCTTCATATTTGTTTTTTTCTTCTTCTTGTTCTGTTGTGCTTTAAGGGCATGCAAAAAAAAAAAAAAAACTTTTTTTATCGTAATTTGTCTTTTGAACAATTCAAGTATGTATCTTGCGAACAATTTCTTTAAAGTCCAACTCAAGTGAATAATAATCATACTATTTTTTTCAAACAATTAACCAATTCAGAATAAATGAGTGGTAAATACTAAATAGTCTATTTCGTAAAAGCATATCCTAAATACTCAATACTAAATGATGTAAGGCATGTCCCTGAATTTTGTAAAATCATATCGTTTTTTTGATGCTGGATCATCCCCTGGAAAGGAAAAATTAAAATTGTGCAAAATCCTACCATAATAGATTAGAGTATCTCTAACAAAGAAATTCATCAAAACTTCTCTATTACTTTTTTAATAATATTTATATTTTTTTATAATTTTACATCACATTTCTCACGTTAAACATCCCAATCCACTTTTTATTCCAACCAAAAAATTCATCAAAGTTTCTCAAATAGACCTATAATATTCCTAATATTTTATATATTATTATTTATCTTAATTTTAAGTTAATATATTTAATGATAATTGTTAAAATAATAAATAAATATATAATACATTTACTTAAATAAAATTTAACTTTAAAATTAAAATACATATAATATAATGAAAATTAAAATTAGTTATAATAAGTTTTATAATATAATAATAACAGCACTTTCATATTGTAATCTCATCTCGATGCACGTGAATAAACTTGGCCATAAAATAATTAAATTTAAATTTTAAAATAAAAGATAATATTATAATCTTACTTTTTTTACAATGGACCCACACATTGCAGAAAGGCAATCGGTTTCTCTGCCCAGCCACCCAAACTTAAAGTGGTCCCCACACTAATCTCTCCGATGGTTTGAAATTTTATTTTAGGTTTCTCTTGCCGTTGGTGTAAGTAGAGAAACTACATATGGAACTCTTACGAAATTAAATTAAATGAAAATGTAATAATAATATTTAAGAGTTTTTTTTATGTTTATTAAAAAAATATTTTTAATTGAAATTATGTTTAAAAGTATTAAATTAATTAAATGAATTTTAAAATTTAAAAATATACTAAAAAATTTGAGTGTTGTTTAATTATTAGAAAGAAATAATTTTAAAAAGTTATTTCATAAACATTTTTATCGCCCATCACTACTAAAAACAAATTTCAATCATACTATAAATAAAAAGTTTAAATAGATTGGATAAAAAAAAGTTTAGAATTAATTTTATGACTTAAAATTTTCTTTATAGCTAAAAACTTAAAAAAAGAATTCTTAAAAAATAAAATAAAAGTTCTTTAGCAATTTATTTAAAAGTTCTTTTAAAACTAAAAAATTTATTTGTTTGACTCATATCAATTAGCTTAGGATAAGAGGAAGAGAGAAATTAGGATATGTAACTCATTTTTAAAAATTATTTCTATATCAGTATAGGATATTTCATCTAGAAAGTCAAAGGTTATTCGTTCTATATTGATATATTCTAAATAAATAGTAAGGGTCTAAACACTCATTGATATTACATACCAAAAAGTTTTTGGTACTACTTTGAGGTACTTCAACATGATTGATGACATACCTCGATTTATGAGGTTAATAATGGTTAAGCAACTAGAAACATTATCAACAACATCTCGACATATTAACATAGTAATAAGGATGACAAAAAATTTACATCCGTAGATATTTGCAGATAAAATTCACAATGGATATTTAATGAGTACTTCTAACAATATCCTACCCACGAACATGGACGAGAGAAGGAGTGTAAGTATCATATTATTCACATCCATGGGTACTCGTTAAAATATCAAAATACTCTTATGTATTTAAATAATTTTATTAATTGTATGATTTTTTTTTAAATATTATGTACATTGTGACCTCAAGATAAATGAATGTCTTTGAATTGGTAATATATTTATAAATATTATGTTTGTTTCTACAAATCTATATATAAATATAAATTAATTTTATAAAATGTTATTTTAGGTGTATCATATAATAACTTTTTAATATATTCTTCTCTTGATGTAAAGACATTTCCTATATTTATTCTTATAGTATAGTAAAATTTATTTCTTTTATCGATAAAAAAATCAAAAATTTATTTTTTCAAATATTCATGGATATTCCCGGATATATGATGGTTTACAAAAAAATTTTGGATAGTTGTTTACGTGGGTGGGCAGATTTTTCAACATGATAGTTAATAACTACTACTCACATCCATCTGCACCCATTGTCATCCCTACATAGTAATCTTAATCAAAGATAATTATTAACATTTGATCAACATAATTCTATACTATCACTTCTTAATAAAATAATTAATAACCTTATATTCCCAGAAATCCATAAAATGGGAAGCTAACTAATATGATATATAATAGGTGAGATTTTTAAGAAAAAAATATTATTAATCTAATTTATTACAATCATTTACTATAATTGGAGATTTGCTAACTTGAATTCGGAGTGTTTTTATAAGTACCAACCCCATCGAATTAGTGGAGTGTTCCAATTACAGAAGATACGATGAATGAAAATTATCTTAATGCTCCTGTATAGGTACAACTTCAATTATTTTTTAAAATAAAAAACATTCTTTTTCTTTTATCTATATATACAAAAATCGTTAATTTTTTAATAAAATTTTCACACATATGTTTGGCTTAACTTCTTAAATCAGAATAAAATTTAGAGAAAAATTGGACGACCTGCCTTAAATTATAAAGGAGCCTAATCTAATCGTTGTGGGAAGGCCTGTTTAGCTACTGTTACTATAATTTTCTCTTATTAATATTATTGGTTTTACTCAATTTTCCCTGTAGAATATATGTTTTACTTAGAGTGAATAATATTATGTACATTTTTCTGCACCTATAATATATATTTTCGTACCAAAAGTACAGGACAGACAGAGTTCTCATTGCTTAATAATAATTTATATATTTGTAGCCATTATCCATGCATACGTTGTCCATTTGTCTTCCGAGATACCTTCCTCCTAACATTAATTTTCCTTTTCTATAATTCAAGCCAGCATGTTATAATTTCTCATTCCAACAGCAAATCCTTATAATTTTATTACCTAAATACGTAATATTGTGGACAACCATAGCAGAAGAAACAGCATCGGATTCCACATAAAAATTCAAGTCCCACCGAATATTGGACTTTTTCAATGGAGAATCTTGTGCACACCCATACCCCACACACCATAACTACGTGCCCAACTTCTGTTTGTGTATTGCATCTAACGCATACTATTTCTAAAGTCGCAGAGATTCTTTCCAGTAGGTAAAAGTCTCCCAGTTTCCACTAAAATTTCTCATATTCTCATGCATTTTATCCTCATCAACTTTCCTTTCTCTAATATATATAAAATGTTCCTCAACAATCCCAACAGTACCAAATACAACGACATTAGATGTGTACATTGGCTTATGACATATCCGTGCAGATCGCATATAAATGAATTAAGAGCTGCACATTACAATGTTTCATTCTGAAATCAAATTATACAAGATTTGGCTGACATGCTAAATATGAACATAGCATGATAAATGGTCTATGTGCGGCATATTTATAAAATAGGAAAAAAAAGGGATATTGGGTAAAAAAATTATATATATACATACATGCACACCCATATATATATATATATATATGGGTTCCGCCGGATAGGAACTGAAGAGAAAAATTAAAATGTTCTATTTAATTATGTCAACACCAAAAGCAATCAGTCCTATTTACTATCTCAAGTAGTATTGATCTATTAGACAAAACATCAATGGGATTGGGTTTAGTGAAATGGGTTAGTCACTCACAATTAAGATTCAAATTCTTATTAAAAGAAGTGTTCATATTTAACATCCGATCGTGCTTCGAACAGGATATTGTCTTCAAATAAGAATGTTTAGTTTTTGAGAATCTTTTACTGTTGTTTTCCAGTTAAAAATAGAGTTTTCCTTTCCTAACCTATGTTGAATTTCAATTCAAACCTTTATTGCGTGAATTAGTGAAGTAAAATTCTTATTTTGATTTAAGAATAATACTAAACACTAAAAATACGTAAGAAATTGCATCTATTTTTTGTCCTTAGTATTAGTTCATGGATAATGGAAAAGGAATAGTTGGGTGTATCCGATGCTTGTTAATGTTTGCTTTGAAAAGCAGGATTCCCTTCACCACATTAACATTTTGGGTGGCACTTCCACCATACACATATTTTAGCATCAGAAAAGTAAGCCCAAAGAGAGCCAAGGTAATTCATTCATCATCATACCTTTTGAATGGAACTTGGAGATAGCAGCAGGAGGAGCAGATTTTCTTCTTATGAGAGAGTGGCAGCCATAAGCTTGGTGGTTCTAGCTGTGGCTTCTCCTCTTTATATAGACCACAGAACAGGGAGTGAGTTGGAAGATGATGAGCAATCCATAAACTTTGCTTTTTCGTTGCCCTTGCTGCTCTTTGTATTGATATTAGCCATAGCTTTGTCAGCTTCTCTTGACCGGAACTTCACCAGGTTTGATCGTCACTGGATTCATAGAGTTGGTGGTTCTTCTGGTGGCATTGTTTTGATTCTTGTTGTTCTCTTTCTGGTTTTGAAGTGTAAAGCGTCTATATAACAAGCTGGTATGCTCAAACTCTACTGTAAGATATGCAACTTATTCTACTGTGTGTGAAGAACAGCTAATTAATTACAGTCCTCTTAATATTCCGTAATTACTCATTCTCTAGTGTTTTTTTAGAACATCTTGACAAGTTCTTTTGTTATAGGATAGGATATTAAGCCACTTCCTTTACAAAGATATTGACTTACTTCCTCAATAAATAATTTTTCTGTGCCCTTTCCCTTCCTCTTTGGTCCTAAGATTTACTCCACGACAAGACAGAGTCCAACGTAAGAAAATAAATGAACCAAAGAGGAGCCGATGCATATTTGTGTGATTATTATAATTAACAAATTCTTCCAGAACGACACATTTTAGAGTTTAATTTTGATACTGTAAAGATTTATATTATTAATCAATTAAAATCACTGTGTAAGACTTAAAATAATCATTACAAATCAATAATATTATCATTCATAATAATTCATTATTGAATAACACTATCAAAATCATTACATTATTAGTGCATTCTAAATAAATTCTGTTTTTATAATACCATCCCATTTTTTTAACGTTTTACACAACAAGCTGAAGCTGAAAACAAAACATACCTATGACCTCGTAAGGAAAAAAAAAAACGCATGACCTATATTCTCTACATTTTGGGGTAGGTGAAACAAAAATTATTGGAGCCATCTTCCATGAAGGAACCTCGAAACATTAAGAAAGTTAAAAGACGTAGAATCACTTTACCAATTGTGCAGTATTAGTATTCCTGTAAAATACACTTAATGAACAGTAGCAGACATGTAGAAATTACTCTTCCTAGTTTTGACGAATCCAACCGCATAAGCACTAAATAATATGGACATGGTTTGCAAGGTTGATCTTCTGGCTAAACTTTAGTTTAATTTTTTTTAAAAAAACTGGAGATTTGCAAAAGCCAATGCCATAAGTTTTATATGCAATCATAAATTTTATCGAACATTTGGCTAGAATCTCTTCACAATTTTTTTTAAAAAAAAGTCAGGTCAAACTTGTCAAATAGAAGAAAGATGAAAGAGCCCCCGAGATCAAGCGAAAATCCATCCAATTTTTTAGAATTTATGATGATAATCCAGAAGTAAATGCAATCAGAACTTAAGTGGCAAATACGCTCATCCTACTGAGTGGAGGCTAATCATGGGCAAAGCTGCACTCATCATTAGCCCCACATAAACAATCAACACCACCCCAAAAAGCAACGCTAATGTTACGTCTGCCAATGCTGAACAGTACACACGACACACCAGAATTATCCGCAGGGGTATATCACTAATTTATATTTTTTTAATTATCATATACGAGAATTTAGAAAATACATAAATGAAGAAAATAGTCAACACAAAATAGGGATTCAAAACAATCGAATTACATCATAAAAAAAAACATACAGCTATTTCTGAAACGCAGATATTGGGCGTAAGTAGGGCTTAGTATTGTCAGCTATCGCTGCTGGTTTCTTAGTATTGTCAGCTATCGCTGCTGCTTTCTTAAGCCCTTCACTTTCGCCTGGATAAATTTTGAGGATAAAAAAATGATGCTCGCAAAGGGATTTTCAGAATTGGCAGTAGAGATTCTTATTATGAGATTTGGCTACAATAATGGGGTTTGCACCTTGGTGGTTACGACACTTAATGCATTCACCCACTACATACCAAAATGAAAGAACATAAAAATGGAAAAATCTTCAAAATTAAACAAATTCCCGCTAGGTTGAGATTAAAAATGTATATCATGCTTGTTTGTTTAAACACTTTTTAACAATATAAATAATTTTTAACTCTTAATGTGTTTTTCTAAATTACTTTTCTTTTAAGATAAGCACTTGTGACATACGTTGATAATTTATATAGATGGTTATGTAAATTTATGCTAGTTTTAATCTTAAGAGAATACCCAACACAACGAATTTTTTGTTGGGTAGGGAGGTATATATTGCAAAATGTCTAAGCGAGGTCGAAAAGAAAAATTCGTAAATCAAAATATAAATGTCAGTATATGATAGTACAATTTACAGCGTAAACAATAGAATGCTATGGCAAAGAATGGATCAGATACACCTATTTGGAAAAAAAAAAAAAAAAAGGTTAGACTAGTTTAGAATAAAATATGTATCAACAAAATTGAAATGTAAAATTTACAAGAGTAACAAGTATAACAACGATAATTTATTATAACAATCCATAGAAGATAACCTGATTTCTATATATATATAACAAACAAACAGAAATAATAACAAGTTAACCATTTACAATACATGAGGAAATAACCTGATTTATTACCAAGTGTGCCTTCTCTCCAAGTGAAAACCACTGGAAAATTTCACAGATCCTTGGTTAAGTTTTATGAAGTTGATAAGCTGCTGAATATACGCTTCAAACTAGAACATGCCGCACGAAATCTTCCCATGCTCATTGAGCTTATCTGTAAAGCTCCAAAAAATATTACATAAAATAGTCAAAACAGTAACATATTCCCATCACGTATGAAAAGGTTAATCAGCTAAAATTACTGAAAGAACGAGTCAACATGCTATGGGCATTTGTTCTCACTTTTGGACAGAAGCGAACATCAAGAGTCTCCAGCACAGTGCATTTTGATATAGCAGCCTCAACAGCTTCCTCATCAATGTTGCAAGACTAAACAACCCAAATATCACTCCATCAAAAAAACTATAATATAATTAATAAAGCAAACAAATAATGACACAAATGAATCAATAGACAAGTTGCAAGAATTAGAGTATAAATTTAAGTTGAATTCATGATCAACAAAATCGCTAAGATCATACACATTCATTCATGCTAAATTCAAGTGGACAAAGGCCAACCCTACTACATTCAAATATTTTCAAGAAAATGTTTGCAGTCCATTCACATGATAGCTGATGACAGCTGTAACAAATAAAACCTAAGACAGACATTACCTCAACATACTCGAAACCACAGTACAGCTAGAATAAGATTTGACAGCAAGAACTAAAAATAAAATGAGTGCAAGAATCTATTTAAATTGGAAGAGAAAAACAATTACCTGAAGAAATAGACTGGTCAATCTTGGACACTCTAGCTTCAGAACTTCCAAAGAGGAACAATTGCTGAATAGAAAAGTTACAACATTATCAACTGTTATAAGGATAGAAATCAACCCAGTTATTAGAGCCAACCATACCTTAAATTAAGCCAGCTTAGGTTGAGACAGGCTACATCAACCTCCTTTAAATTAGCTGATAGAGAAAGGTTTAAGAACAACAAACGGGAACAATGTGCTGTTGATGGAATGAAAACTTTCCGAATGTTCGGACATCCCACACAGTTTAGGTTCTGCAGTAATCGAGTGGGTTGCTCGCTTAACTCATGGACATTTTTATGCCCATGACTGCATCCCCAGTTCAAATCATGCATATTGGCACAGCCATTCAAGCTCACACGTGTAAGGTGTGTGCAGCAAGAAAGAAGCTCCTCTATGGCAGACTGACACAGTGTTCCATAAGACAAGTCCAACTCCTGAAGTGCTGGTAAAGCACCCCCCTTATAAAGAGGTTCAAGTGATGAGTCAGTGAGATATTTGCATGCCTGCAACCTTAATACCTTCAAGAAACAAGGAATAACATGATTAGAAAATGGTAAAGAAAATAATAACAAAAAGTTAAATTAACCATTTTATTACCAATGGTATAAGTACCAAGGAAGATTTTGTATGTATAATAACATCATATTTGATTCAATAACATAAGCCTTTCCTCTCATCCTCATCCTTTTCTCTCTTCTCTAATAATTTTGTGCAATTTCATTATATAAGGAGCAGGATGCAACAAAACACCAAATAAAATGAACTTGGTTTAATTACTCATCAAGTCCTTATACTTGCATCATTTGTAATTCTGTTTTGGTCCCCTATATCTAGAATCTACACGTTTTAGTCCTCATGCACTTCTAACTCAGTTTGGTCTCTGTCGTTAAATTAACTAACACCACCACAAAATAGCAGTTCCCAGTGTAAAACTACCAGAATTTTTTTGGCAGTGTAAAACTGACACAATTTTTTTGTTGTTACTTAAGTGATAATTTTTAGTGGTTCAACAACCACCAAAAAAATTTCTGACAGTTTTACCTATCAGAGTTTAAGACACAATTGCCAGCAGGGACCAAAACAGAATTACAAGGGCATGTGTAAAGGACTAAAATGTGTAGTTTCTAGGTATAGGGACCAAAACATAAAAATGCTGTGAATATAGGAACCAAATGAGTAATTAGACCAATTAATTTTCTTTAAACTAAATATAAATGAGGTTATAATTATTAGAAATGGGCCAGACCTGACTCATTCCAAAACATAGCTGAAGGGAGGAGGATCACACATCTGGAGTATACTGGCTATATTCCTATCTAATGTGGGATATCTTAACAATAATTAATAAAGACTTCATAGAATTCAACAATCATCCTAGTCCAAGATATACCCAGCACACCCAAAAATATTAGTATTACCAATTATTTTGTACACACAAGTGAACCCAATTAATATTCAATTTGTTGCATGAGAAGGAATCAAGTTACTCCGAGAGTAACCTTAACAGTTATTCTTCATCATGATGACCCTTCATTTTCTCTTAATCTAATGGTTATAATTAGTAACTCTAATTGTATTAAAAAAACAAAATTTTAGAACGAGTACACTGAAACCTAGCTTAGTATTACAAACATTAGAAGGTAAAAACAAGGAACACGAACTCATGCATGTATTATAACCAATTATTTTATTCATGCAAGTCAACCCAATTAATATCGCAATTTTGTCATGTTAAATATCAACAAATTTATATTTTAGAAAGAGCACAAGAATCCAGCTCATTATTTCAAAAAAACAACATTAGATGGCAAAAACAAGGGAGACACGCACACGCACACGCACACACATGCACTGCAATTTCATTAAGTGTTAATAAAATTGTTTGTCCAATTAAAATTGGATGCACTTTTCTTGGGCACATTCATGGTGTGGTGATGCTCTACTACCCTTGTGAGATTTATAACATGTCACATAGAAGTAAAAATATGAGCATGAAAATAAATGGCAACTCTAACCTTTAGCTGAGAAGAGGACTCAAAAACAGGCTGCAAATTGACCAAAAAAGTGTATGATAAATCCAGCAGGGTCAAATTTGGGAGCCAGCGCAGAGTACAAAGTCCATCTAAACCAATCAATGGACATGACATCAATATTAATGACTCAATCAATGGGCATGAGGCTGTTGTAGCGGACAAGCATTCATCAGTGAGTTGGCTGTATGTCAAACACAATAAACATTAATCAGTCCACATACAAGCAGGATGCCAAAGAAAATAATAAATGAAACATCACCTGCAAAAGGAAGCATCCAGAGATGTTAAGAGAGGACAATTAAGTGATGCTTCAGACAGTACACCACATCCTTTCAACTCAAGTGAGACCATAAACATGGCTTCTATGCTGAGTATATTCAATTTTGGACATATTCCTAAATTGAGAGACCGAAGACCAACCTAAGAGGCAGGTGAAGAAGAGAACTTAGGGACTGTATATCATACACAACACAATTTCTTGACGTTATTATGCACATCTAGTCTCAAGCGTTAACCCAAAAGCAACCACTTTGATTGCAATACACAGACTTGTTCTTAAACCATGCAAATAGCAAAATCCACAAGAAGATTTTATGTTAAAATTCAGTATTAATTAAAATTTAACATATATGGTCAAATGATCAAATCAAAAAACATAAGAATTTAAAAATTTAAACTTAAAAAGTATAAAGCAACTCCAAAATCAATACCACTTACAGGACAAAAAGATGCTCTTTCCAAATGATCACAACCATCCAAAATGACTTTCTCAAGGTTAGGGCATGTGAGCTCAAGAGTAGTAATTGCTCGACAACCACCAAGGGAAAGACTAGCCAAAGAAGTGCTGATGAATTGAACTGATGTCAAGCTCTAAATTCGGCAAAACACCAAAGTTCAGTAAAAAAAAGTCCAGAACATTTCAGCAATAAAATCAACAATAAGCAAAAGCAGGAATTTAAAGGAAACTAATATCCCCACAAGTGCAACCACCAGAAAAGTTGAGACATAATATTAGTTGGTTAGTTGGGCAGCTATTTTCAGTAAGGATTTTATAACTGTAAGCTGCAGGGTAGTTGCCTATAAAATAAAGGATGGCTGATGTATTTTAGACTGAAAATAATAATAAGGAAGTGCAGACAGTTTCGCTGATCTTTGTTTCTCTTATTCTCTCTCTATCCTCTCTGTTCTGTTATTCTTCTTTCTTTCTCGATCCTTCTGTTTCTTTCTCTTTCCCACCTAAATTCTATATCATAATGAATAGTTAAAAAAATTCAGCACCAGCTAAAAGATCCATGATAAAACAAATAGTGTCCAATTGATCCATTTAAATGCTAACATTGTGACATGAAATATATCATACATCTGTTTCCACTAATTTTGGTAATTTTTCTAATTTGTAATACCCCAATTATCTTAATCACACCAACTCATATTTATGTGTAGATATCAAGAAAACCCCTCCCAAAACTTGGAAGGTTATAAGTGATCAATGTAACAAATTAAAACATCTGATAAATGACATAAAAAACGAACTCCACAGGCCGAATTTTCAAATTACTATTCATGGCACACCTACTAGATAAGTGGACTAGAAAAACTAGCATGTGGTAAATAGCACCAATATGTAGCACAAAACTGTCAGTATATACTGCTAGCATTGATCATAGATAAGCAAACTGATCCAGCATGTGCCAAAAAAAAGGGGACATATTTCAAGTACCTCACAATTATCAAGAACTAGTGATTTCAGCATAGGGCATCCTCCACCATCACTAAAAACGTCACATATAGAGTTTGTCAAAGATTCACACTCAGAGAGGTCCACTTCTTGTAAGGATTGGCATTGCAGAGCTAATGTGGTTAAACTATCTTGCTTTTGCAATGCTAATTTCTGCATCACCACAAAGTCCATCCTTTACACAATTATTGTATACATGGGCATGGAGGAAAAATGGCAAACATAATTACAAGACATACTTGAAGTGAATTTGAAGTGATGTTGATACGATGGAGTGCAGGGCAGTTTGATACCAGTATAGAAGAAAGCATCATAGTCCTCAAATTCAAATCAACAAATCTGCCAATTGAACAATTTAAGAAAATAAATTAGAAAAGACTATACTGAAACACAGGGATAGGGTGTGCAATTAAACAAGTGCACAAGCAACAGAGAAAGGAAGAGCCAAATAATAGAATTACACTACATTCTGGAGAGAAAGAAAAACATACTTGCGACAGTGTACCAATCTAATAGTCTGCAAACGAGGAAGATCCAAAATTACAGAAGTCAACAGGCTGCAATTGTCCAGCTCCAAAACCTGCAGTAGCAGCGACACCATTTATTCATCCTAGAAGTCTATACTCAATAATTCAGAGACGTTATAATTTCTAGTATCTAAGACAAATAACATACCTCCAACATATAACTATGAGCTATTGCAGCCATTGAGGCAGAAGTGATGCCATCACAACTATGAAGCTTTAGAACTGTCAACATTGGCAGTCTAACAGACTTCAAAGATAAACCAAACAAGTGAGCAACCATGTCAAACAAAGTTGGATACTCTTATTTAATCTATATATGTAAAAGTGATTATAGACTATATAGCACACCTCCAAAGATATGTTTGGGCAGTATGATGCATCAAGAAAACTAAGGTTAGCACAACTCAATGCTATTTCACGCAGAGTTTCATCACTGACACAGGAACAATTTGACATGTCCAGTGAAACCAGTTGAGGGCATGAAGTTGCAGCAGCTCGTATGGCAGCATCAGGAAGTTTGTGGCAAGAGCCTATATCAAGCTCATGCAAAAGTGGACAATTAAGCACAACCTGCGCCATGTTACTGCGCTTCAACGACATAGTTTCAAGTTGTGGGCACCTGAATAAGAATAAATAATGTCAATTTAATTTATCAGAAAAGGGACAACTAAATGTCAGTTAAACCACAAAGCATATTTACCTGACCGCTATTCGCATCACACGGCATTTTGTTAATTGAAGATGACACAATCTGTCATGATTAATAGTTATCTCCTGAATGCCATTGCCAAATGTAGAATCGTTGATATTCAATCTTCTTAACATAGAGCAATCAGCTAAAGCATGGAAAAAAGTATCAGCTATCTGTCCTCTTCCTAATGTTAGAACCTCTAGATTCCTGAAAATGATAAGAAATCAGCTGGCACCCAAGATATAAAATAATTGATTGCAATACCTCTACCGCATATAAAATACCTACCTTAATGAAGAGATGGCCTTCATGACAAGTAAGTAAATAGCAGAACCAGATATGCTCACTGCTGTGGCATTAGGATAACGCCTACACATGTCCTCGACTGTAAATTCAGAGTTTTAATAAGCACATTTACCAACAAAAAGTTTAGATGAAGCTAGACTTCTACTTGTAGTTATCATACATGTGCTATAACAGTACAATAGTGCCCTAACAGCATGTTGTGGCATGAGGCCATTACAAATTTATAGCATCCCAATTCTGCCCCCATTTTCTGATTTTTCCAACAAACCTTGTTCATCTCGTTCACTGTCCACCCTCACAAACTTGAGCCCACTGCTCACTCTCAATTGAAGTTTGTAAGCCACATTCTTTTTTATTTTCACCCTCTGTTCTTTTGCTTAACTTCCTACTTTCTATTATTAGACTATGAATTATGAATAATGAATATAGCTTTAATTTAGGATGCTTTTAATTTTACCATTCAAGTTTATAAGATAAATTATTAATGTTGGACATACAAAGATTACAATCTTGATAAAGCAGCCATCCTATTATAGCATTTAGGGATTTTGAGGCTAGTTATTTTGCACTACTCTCTAGGATTGATAACTATGCTTCCACTAGTGAAAAGGTTCATCCACAACAAAAAACTAAAAGCTTTCATATATAGGCTCACATTGTTCGACAGATATGTTCCGATCTTCAAAATTCAAACTCTTCCAGAAATCTTCATGAGCACTAGCAGCTCGCCACTGCTTACAAACCCTGGCAGCTTTGCAGAGATCGGGATGATCCAAAAACGAGAAAACCTAAATTTCACAGTAGCAAAAGAGGACATAAGAGATAAAAGTAAAACATAACCGGAAAAGGGTGAATTCTAAAAATCATACCCAGGTACCACAATAAGCTAAATTCACTTAAAAGAGAAAGAAATAGCACAAGAAACGATTTTCCACGTGAATTACCATATGCAACAAGTCATCGGTGAGATCCATTCTGACCTCCACATCTTCCACTTTAGAGATATCACTATCATCTCTATCACCCTCTTTCACAATGCTGGAATCAAAGCTACTCTCCTCACCAGTACCCATCAATGCAAATGCATCATAACAAGTCTCACCATTAGGTCGAAGAGAGCCTTTAATATAGTCATAATCGCCGTATTCATTAGATGCACCGCATTTCCCGGCATTCGTTGGAAAGTGACGCTCCCTGCAAAAAAGACAAAAACCACAATCAATCGTCACTGAAAAACCGCAAGAAAGAATAAGAAAAACCCTTAACAACAGGTCCGAGTTCAAAAGTGAACGACATCAAATCGTCACTGCAAACAATGCACTGAACTGACATGTCATCGTTACAACAATGCACATACTCAAACGACACTACACAGACATTCACGCGCGCGTTTCGCGAAACTCACTCGAAATCGGCGTAGAACTTGGCACGTTTGTGGCTCAAATCGCGGCTCTCGCCGGGGGCGGCAGCGGAGTTGTTCTCCAAACACGCGGCGGCGGTGGAGCTACTCTCGCCGGACCACGAACCCAATGCATCGGAGCTGAGCGGCATCGTAGCCATGGCGAATTGGTCGTCGCGGCGGTTATCATTTCCGTCGTCGTCGGAAACGACGTCGTTTCCGAAAATGTCGTTTTCCTTCATAGGCTTGGCAAGATTAAGCTCTTTTTCTTTTTCTTCTTCTTCAGTGAAACATAGGCATAGATAGCACCAAAGCTTCATGCACTTGAACTTGGCGAGCGCTGGGTCTCGATCTAGCGCATTTGGACAAGAAAATTAAAGAAACCCTAACCTAACCCGAGAGAGAGGAAATGGTTTGGGAAAGTGAGAAGAGGGGAAATTGATGGGTTGGTTGTAGGGAGAGAGAGAGGGTTGAATGGATCTGATCGGATCTTGAGAGCTGCTGGTGGTGGTTTCTTCTTCCTCTTGCTCTGGGGTTGCTCTATATCTGAGCAAATGAGAAATTCGTACTTTTTGTGCGCAAAACTGAAGGAGAGAGAAAGAGATAGAGAGAGAGCGCTTTCAAACGATGCCGTTTCGTGCTTTTAGTCCCACCATCCAAATTTTATTTTTTTTTCATCTCTTTCTCGTAATTTTGTTAGTGTAACATTTTACTTAAAGTAAAGTAATATACAGAGTTTGTTGGAAACTTTTTCCCTCCAAAATTTTAAGACTCATTTTTATAATTTTAAAAATAATTATAAAAATTTATTATTTATTTTTAAAAATATAATTAATATAATAAATAAATATTTTAATCATAAAATTTTAAAAAAGTAATAAGTAAATAAAAAACTGCATATGTGAAGTAGATCGGAA